>JAQIWG010000142.1:0-44065 GCA_034695025.1 Chamaedrilus cognettii | reverse complement strand
ACTATATAAAAGCAAAGTTGTTGGGGACACTTGGTTTAAGAATAAAAGTGGCATCGGATTTCACGCAGGTGTACTCCACCACTGTCTGGAGCCAGGTGGGGTTCCCCTCTGTGTTTCCCGTCAGTATTTCTTAACCCGGGCAACGCCGGGTACCCCAGCTAGTTACCAATAAAGTATGGATAGTTTGTCTATAGTATGTTTTTCTTCTTTTAGGTGATGAGTACTATGTTCTCAACAGTTATGGACTGCTGCCCGGATACCCACAGTCCATCGCCAGCATGTGGCCATCTGTGGGAGGGCCAATAGACACAGCCGTTGCTTTTCCACCAACTAATGGTCAAGCAGTGGGACAACTATTCATTTTCGTGGTGGGTCCGTCTAACCAATCGGAATTCTTAACGAGTTATTTTTTATGATAAAACAATGGTGACATACAAGGCCTTCATATTTCGTAAAATACTTTGCATGCGAAGTGCGACTTAATATTATCAGCATTCATGCTTTTTGAATTTTTTTGGAACCAAAAATAGTTTCCTATTAATGGATTCGCCATATCGTGGCCTTATTACAAAAAATTCTATGAAAGCTAATTTGCGATATTTTGGTCAAACTCTCCGTCTTAAGTTGCAGTTTATCAGTGTAGGCCTAGATACGCTAGGCAATTTGTTGTTTTGAACCATTAGTCGTTACGTGCTTTTTAGCACTTCATGGCACAAATTTTCGACACCACCATGCAGCAAAATGCGTTTTTTTGATAATTTTTATTATTGACGAATAATCAGCTACACAATGTATGTATTCAGTAATTAGATACAAAGCCTAACGTTGTAGAATTATTAAAATCATCCGGTGATGCCATCATACATAATAGGCCTAAATTAACGCTACACAATAATTACATTGCGCGAAATGGGTTTTAAATAGGACTATGTAGCCTAGATTTAAAATGTGTTTTTATCTCGTGTGGACCGATGAACTTTGTACGCATGAACTTGTACTCAATATTCATAGCTGTTATAATGGCCAATAATATTGTACACATTGGACAACAAATGACAGAAGCCAATTTTCGCATATATTTTATATACAAAATACTGCATACAATGTATGTTTTTGTTGGAACTCTCTGGCCTCATTTACATATATTTCTTCATATTTTTTTCTGACATTTTCTCTTAACTGAAATTTAAAACAAATAAAATCCAATTGCCGACCGCTATGACGTCACCATTCGGTTCGCGCGCGACTGAGCGGAGTTTCCAATAAAAAAGATCAGATTTTCATAAGATTCTCTTAAGACAATCTTAGGAATAAGATTTGCATAAGATCGCTTCCTGAATGACGCCCCAGGTCAATGTAATATGCTGCACATTTTTTGTACCATATAATATTGTATTATGCAGGCAGTAGGCCTAATTATGTAGTCCTATACGCCTACATTATTGTAAGCATAGACCGGGCAACATCCAGTATGTCGAGTGCGTCGCACCCGTACCTTGTTGTTGGACGTTTTAAGCACTTCGTCTGCAAGGGGGGTCACTACATGATGTATATTGTAATCATGGAGATAACGGGGGCAGGCCTTGGCCCGCGAGCCAAACCAATTACCAACCGTCAACAATTGATCGACAGGGTCATGCATCCTTTCATATCCAATCACAATAATTAACAACGATTACCCATAATTCAAATCAACTATCCTTTTGGGTAAAAAGATCCTTCTTTTTGTAGCGTTGTGCAGCTAATGAATGCGCATTCTAGGCTTTAGATTTCTGTGTTCGTCTGGGTCTATACTCATGCTTTTACAAATATTGTGTTTCAAATAAAATATTGATTGATTGATTGATTGATTGATATGCTAGGCTTCTCCACCAGCTACACCATCATTGATGTTTATGGTAATTTTTCCATGCTGTTACAAATTGGATTTATATTTATCATGAATATTTTCAAAAGATGTCTAATTTTCTGTTCTAGGGAAATTACTACTGGAAGTATAACAATGTCAATCAGCTCAATTCCGGCTATCCGCAATTAATCTCTGTTGGATTCCCGGGAATACCAGGTGGTCTTACCGCGGCGTTTGTCTGGAGCAGAAATCAAAAGGTGTACTTTGTTCAAGGTGAGAAATATGAACAAATTCGTTATGACATTCTTTATGGTACATGTATAACTAGATATATATGGTAAAAGTGTTTCTTAAGTATTGATAGACCTAAATAGTTATATTTGGTTAAATGATAATGATGATCGGAGAGGGTTTGAAAGAATATAGCTTGTTATATGATAATATAGTATAGCGTCATTCATTCATAATATATTTTTTGTTAAATTTCGTACAAATTACGAAATATAATTTCTTGTTCAATTCTGCCAGAACAAGTATTCGACAAGAATAATTTTGAGCCAAGCCTTTTGTTACAGATTTAACATTTATCTATTTTTAGCTGCCTGCCTACTCCACGCTGATCTCAAACTTTCAGTTTTTTCCTTCATCAGGCTCCCGGTACTATCGATACACAATAGGATCAGGAGCTGACTCGGGATACCCCGAGTCCATGTCTGCCTGGATTGGCGTACCGAGCCCCATCAACGCCGCCTTCCAGTGGACAAACAACCAGACTTACTTCTTCTTCGGGAACTATTATTATCGACTAGACGATCCTTCAGTCTCGGTACAATATAAAGCCCTATTTTTTGTCATCTATTCTGATCAACGGCAATGTTCTAAACATCATGGGTGTAGAAGTTTTACCCAAGTGAGTGCACACTATGCACTTTTATTAATTTGAGCTATTATTATTTAGTTAATAATTTATCAACCTCTTTTATGCCGTCAATTTTTGCAAGAAAGCCGGTATCTATATTTATTTATGCCATTATTGCGGTTGCATCAGACTTAATAATAAAATGAGTGTCTTTTTAGTGTTTGCAGAGAAATCTAGTATAGCTACACTTTCATCTAATCCCCTGCGTACATTGTAATGTTAAATATTTTCTTACTTAATGTTTTTGTTGCATAGGTTGCGCCCGGCTATCCTCGTGCAACCGGCGTGTATTGGTTCGGCTGTGGCACAGGATCAAACCAACAGCCGGAACTGGGTAACGAGATGCTCGGAACGCCGCCAAATAGCGGCGTCATCAATTCTGGCAACCAATCGACGGAGTCCACCCGGTCACCCAATAATTCCGGCCTTCAGCCGATGACGATATCTTTGCCAAACATATTGTGTCTTGTGGTTATTGCATGTGTGTGTCGAGTTTATAGCATTTTAGTAATATAATAAATTTATAACGTATACCTAGTTAGTATACGTACATATATAATATGCTTACTGCAAGGTGAATTAGCAGTTATATCGTGCGGAGAAAGGAGCCAAACTATAATGCAAAAATAGTATAATGCATAAACATTAAGCAAAAAATTTTTTATAATGTTCAAAATATCTGGCTCATTCTAAAGTCATAGTTATCTATATACTATCTGTTTTGTATGAAGGATTCAAATCATTGTCGACCTTTGCTTGAATTAGTATTTTCAACTTAGTTAGATATGTCTTTATTTTGTCGCGAGGACAGCACAAATAACCAGAGTTCAGTTTAGCCTTTACAAAATAGGAGCAACGTTGCGCCTGCTGCTTATAAAACAGTAGTAGTGCACTCCTATGCCCTTCAAAAAAGGAGTAGGCCAAGAGTAGGCTACTCTACATACTACTCGTCCATTTTTACGAGTAATGCTACTCCTACCCATTTCTAAATCCGAGTAGTTAAAAAAAATCTCGTTTTCGGAGTACTATTCCTACTAAGCTTATCCCTCCAAATAACCAAACGCAAATAAGGGTGTGAGAAAACACAACTGTGTAAGCAACTACAACAATTGGCTGGAATAGAAATATATAACTGAGAGCTATTGATACTTCATTGCAAAACTGTTGTTGAATAACATCTCAATATGCATCGTGCTTGAAATTATTGTGCCCTGATCGAGTCAGAAATTAAAAAAATTATTGTTACATCGTTACTATCGTGCTGTCCTCTGGCTAAAAAATTATGTGACAAATTTTAATTCTGTTTCAATGACGCAAGTATTAGGGGAACAACATAATGAGGACTGGTTGTGTTTATTTGAAGAGTGTAAATATTTTTCATCCGGTTGATGCATCGGTGATAAATTCCCAGTGAAAACTATTGTTTCTTTGTTGTTAATTCTATACATTGATGTCTAATCTATCTGCTTTTGATAAATTTAAGGTGATTTCATCTCTAAAGTTGATAACGGCTCAACAATAGATTATGTTATTATGGAACATGAAATGTATTTGATATATGACCATTGTATTCTGCAGTTCTTGTACAGGTATGCTACTGGTTTTCTATTCATCTAAATAACTTAATTTCTGGTTTGAAGTAGTTTGCCATTTTTAGGATTCATAGGGCAAACATTGTAATGAATTTAACTTGAATGCACAATGCTTTTCTAAATCGGATGAATTTTTTTAATGGTTCCTATTTTATTAGTTACTTTGAATACGGTACACAGACTTCATGACGTAGTAAAATCTTTAAAAGAATAGTTGTGGTACATCAGAAACGCTAAATTATTAAGAGGTCTGTATTTTTCAGAACAGATACCTATGTAACACTGACTTTGGCTCAAAAGACCGTGAGGATTAGCCACAATATAGTGATATTAATTTAACTGGCAGAAAAATGGAATGTAGTGGAAAGGATCCAAGCTTTTAAAGATGGAATTTTAAAGCCCGTCGCTTGTGTTGTCAAACGCTGTATATACAAAAATATTAAGTAATGTATTATAATTCAAGAACAATGCAAATATTGCAAAATAGCGAGGAGTTCTTATGCAAATAGGGTTTTTAGGTACTGAATATTTAGAGTGAACTCGGTGAAGTCTCATTATTTTTGCATGTTGTTGACTTGTGATTGCTATCTGTGCTTTTATACAATTATACTGATGGACATACATATTTGAATATAATGTGAGCATGTTAAATTTAAAACGCTACAGCAAATATATTTATTTTGTATTTTTGTATAACAATTTCAAGAAATAGTGATCACTCACGACATCTTGTTTACGATTTACTTTCCTAAAAAGAAAAATGCAGACTGAAACTTTTCATTCTTTATGTGTATACCATAATTAATATTTAACAGGCCTTTCTGCTCTGCTCCGGTTAATATAATAAAATGGTGAGGTAAGACTCATACATTTTAATACCAACCATATTCATCATATATAGATATATATCTATATATCTTTTTGCAACAAACATAGGCCTAACCATTGCACAGAGTGGTTTAAAGAAGAGATATTTTAGTTTTTAATCTATGGCCATTTCAATTACTTTATCTCCAAATATAACACAATTTTGTACGCATAATAGTTCTCCATTCGAAACGTTTGTGTCAAGTTTATTTGAATTCTGTCAAATATTTTCAAAGTCAAAGTCTCTGACCACCTACTCATCTGATATTTTGATGTGAAAATTGAACAATCTGACTTTTTCTTGGATAAATAATACAATTTACATGTATTTTGCATGCTGACTAAATTTTACCTAAATCATTTGTATGTATTGTCAGTGCATAATATGCATATGCTTATTACTATTTTTTGTGCTATTCTGTCGGATACTTCCACAATTACAAGCTTTTTTTCACATTTATTGTTTCAGACACAGCAGCGTAACATGTCAAAAAACAAAGTTCACATACGAAGCAACAAGGTTAAGCAAAAGGGGACTGATCCCCGAAAAGGATCCCCTATGCCTAACCCTAAATTAAACATGTGCATTTTCCAAAACTTATTGTCTGAGCGATAGCTACGCGCCCTTATAAATAATTTAATGAACAACATATGACAGTGCTTAATGGGCAACTGTAGCTATGGCCAGTAACTGCAATGTGTTCTAAATCATGAATACAGAAATAACTGGGAAATTAGCTTTTGAATTATAACTTTTTCAAAACAACTTTTAAAATTAACTGTGTTGTGGCCTAGCATTAAGTGTGAGTTGTTCCTTTTATACTCGTTCTTTTAGCAATCGTGTGCAGAAAATGCAGTTTTTCACTATTCACCTGGGGCCTCATTTACGTACATTTCTTAAGATTTTCTGAAATCTTATCCTAACTGAAATTTAAAACACATAAAATCCAATCGCCGACCGCCGTGACGTCATCATTCGGTTTGCGCGCGACCGTGCGGAGTTTCCAATAAAAAGATAAGATTTGCAAAAGATTCTGTTAAGACAATCTTACGACTAAGATTGTCATAAGATATCTACGTGAATGAACCCCCAGGTTCGTAGAGTAAGTATATTATCCATAATCTGCAATTTGACCCATAATTATAGCGTTTTAAACGGGCTGCTACTTAACAAAATTATTGCATGTTAAGTAGGCCTATACCACTGCTGTCGCTATTTCTAGCCAGCAGTTCGCAACATAGCATCACTAGATTTTGCTCGCAAAAGACTGAGTAGACCATAACTCCAAAACTAATTTATTGAATAATGTCATAAAACTCGACAGTAATGTTGATTACTATTTATCTGTGCAAACTTTCGTCATCGCTGCAGGTAACTACCTACGATATTAGCTAACTTGTAACCATACACGAAAAACACAGGTGTGCCCCGTTTTGTTGGCCCACCCTGTACATGTACATATTCCAAAATAGATTATAATTTGCTACACGATAGTCATGTCTATAAGTACCAGAGCCATCTACAGAAATGCACCAACAACGATAATAAATTTAAAATGGTAAATTCATAGCCTGCATAAAAGATCAATGAAATGTTACGTTTCTGTTAAGCATAAGCTGTTAAAGTCTTTGAAACGCTATTTAATCCATGCACAGGAAAAGGAAGAGTCATTTAAATTACGTCCATCGCTGCCGCCTGCAATTGCAGGACAAGTGGCGTAGCATATGCCTAGGTATTGCATGACAGTTTCTGAAAATAGCGCCCTCCTAAACAAGCCAAAATCATGCGTAGGCTACTAGCCGAGTGCATGCTTGGGTTCACCGAATGCGTGAGTGCATGATAGATAAATTATAAAGCGAACGGACGCAGCGAAAACACGTGGGGAAAAAACGCGGTTGCATTACTGAAAGAAGCATTCCTCATAAACACGGCGCTATGGCTCGGAGATGAAGTTGCAATCCCAGTAATGTTGAACAACTGCATTCAGGAAATTAAATCGATGCACGGCAAGTTGTTGTTGTTGTCGTTGTTGTTGTTGTCGTTGTTGTTGTTGTCGTTGTTGTTGTTGTTGTTGTTGTTGCTGCTGTTGTGTTAGCCCTTGCGAGGAAAAGGTGATGCCCCGTTTCAGGTGGTTCCAGCGCATCTGGTAGGCATCGTAGGAACACTTGTGGCTGACAAATTTAAACGACCCTTGCCAAAGGGTGCACGAAGTGACTCGAAATCTATGCCGCGATCGGGATTCGAATCGGCAACTGCCGCACTCGCAATCCACGACCAGCGACCTAGATCACCCTGTCACAATGCTTCGTCCTGTCCTATGGTGGCAGCAGTGGCGTGGCTGCCGGGCAGTTTAATGTCATGTCCGGGACTCATGCACGGCAAGTCTTGTGGTATACAATACACGTAGCCTTAGTTCAAAGAAGCTGCAAGCATTGATAGATTGAAAATAAGGTGGATGCTAGTAGAATAAAGGCCTACCGCTTAAAGATAAAATCTTTAACAAAACGGTTTCAATTAAAGTCGCCTAATCAATAAAAAATGAAGATCGTGGCAGTCCTATGAAAATAGAGAAAATCTACACAGTACCTGTCCGTTTTAAATTCTTGTAGGCTTCAGAAATCCACGCGAGATATGGCATTGCATACTTAGGCTAGTATAGGCTACAAATGACTGCAACAAGGCAAGAATCTGATTTTTTCAATGTTTACAAAGACAAACGGATCATATTTTTGCATTGGAGCAGGGAGCTATAGTCAAAGATAAAATTTGAGATATCAAAATAGCACGTTGCATGGCATGTTATCTTCAGCGCTCGCCCGCGCGGCGCGCGTTACTTTTAGGATCAGGCGACACCACTGGACTAACCCAGACCTTTGGATCTAGCCGATGTACCCAGGCAAGGCGCTGGACTCATAGACTACCAATGCTCAATCTAGCCAGTTCATGGGATTGTTGATCTACCGGTTAATGGCGCGTTCACGATGCATATGGTAGCAAGATCTTACCGCAAGATCTTCCCGCAATCAGCCCGCAATCCGCTCGCGAGATGCTATGATTTTCCCGTTGTGTTCAGCGACGCCGTCTTGCCGCAAGACACGTGTTTCCGCAGAGAGACGGTTATATGGTGGTTATATACAGAGTTCACTTTAGCCCTTACAAAATCAGAGTAACGTTGCGCCTGCTGCTTATAAAACAGGAGTAGTGCACTCCTATACCTTTAAAAAAGGAGTAGGCCTAGAGCAGGCCTATTCCACCATCGTTCATTTTTACGAGTAATGCTACTTCTACCCATTTCTAAATCCGAGTAGAGTTTCAAAAAGCGTCGTTTTTGGAGTACTACTACTTCAGTTATCCCTAGTTATATGCCATATACATGGTGATTAATGGGAAAGTGACGGGAAGGCGAAGGAAAGATGTGATGTGAACGCACTCGTGTTCCCGGAAGCGTCGCCTTGCCACAAAGCGTGTGTTCAGGGCCGCCTTGCGGTAAGATGGCTCTTGCCGCAAGAGACCCGGAAGAGGGCTGGGAAGAGAGACGCAAGATGTAATGTGAACGCGCCATCATTTCATCGAGTCACGTCTTGCAGCGGCGCGGCTGCTGTGTAGCGCTTGTGCCCTGTGATAGAGTATCTCCTCGCTGGGCTGGGCTAACATCAACGACAAGATATAAACATTGACCGACGCTTGGCAGCTCTAAGTAAAGGGCCAACGACAACGCCCTAACTGCTTGAGCGTTCAGCAAAGAGCACTCGTGGAAATTGTGCGACAAGGTTTATTGCCTGAACAAACACGATACGGTGCGTCGGGAGGGCGCTATAGGCTGGATTTCGTTTAGTTTTGTAACACGATCGCTGTGTAGCCTGTAGGCCTACATGTATATCAGACTGTAGATTACGATAGCGGAGTAAACATAGACTATCACGTTCTAACAACAAATTCGGCCTACATGTACATGTATATGACATTTGATGACTGGAGTTGTTATAATAAAACAGAACGGCGCGCTTTTGAAGTTTGTAGTATAGGCTATTGGCGGCGTGTATTGTATAACGTGTGTCATCAGTTAGTAACAGCTGCACTTCATGGTCAAAGCTTAGGACTTAGTCGTACGATGCTACGTAGCCCAGATTTCGCAGTAGGTCTCTCTGTATAGATACTTATCGTACCGGGTGCACACGAAATTCTGTAGTCTAGTGAGACATACTTTATTAAATATGGTATTACGGTCCATTAGCTAAGCATCAAAATGACTTACAATGTCTTCTATCGGCGCCTGAGAGAACTTGTCCTTACCCTGACAACGATGACGCTCCTGACGCCAACTGGTATGTAGGCTACATGAAATGCTCTTAATCCTCTAATGAACATCAATGGTATAATTCATTCATGTAATGTAATTCTATCCATCATTGTTTTATTTTATTGTTTCTATTTGTTCTCTTTACCTGGTAGGCTACACCATTCCCAGGCGACAAAAATCGACTCTTGTAAAGGATAGCTACTGCCGCTTGATTGGTCAGTGGGTTTGTAAAAAAAATTCATAACTATAAATCCTGTAAACCGTTTCAATTGTCCAGAAACTGTATAAAACTGTTACTCTTCGAATGTAGCCCAGAAGGCCTATTATAGCTATGCCATTCAATTATTTTTTTTATTTTTTGTGGGTTGCGCAATAAGCCTGCGACGATAGTCTAGAAGTACCCCTGAATATTTCATATTTCAGCAAGCTTACTGATCACAAACTTGCACAGCCTAAGGTGAACTCCGGCTATGCCCACATCATCTACACGTATCTCCAGTGCTCCAGGGTTCCTGACGGCGCACAATTTGAGCGGGAACAGCATCTTAGCTTTCATCGCAAGAGTAGTGCACGCGAGCGTGAGATTAAAAGCAAATCGAATTTCACAACTAGCCTATCTATGGCTTACTGCAGGCGATATCCGGCGGCCGAGCCAACCGTGAAGACGCGTGAGTTTGACCCCAGCAACATCTTTGGGTTGTTTAATGCAATGCGGTACCGCAGAGCTACAAACCTAGAATGCGCATGCATTAGCTGCACAATGTCGCGGAAAGAAGCATTTTTTGATGAAAACGAAAGTTAATTTGTATTATGGGTAATAGTTGTTAATTATTGTGATTGGATGTGAAAGCGTTATGACCCTGTCAGTCAATTGTTGACGGTTGGTAATTGGTTTGGCCAAGCCCCTCCCCCTTCATCCCCATACGTCCTTCATTCAGTGAGCTGTAGTGACGGGCCTTGTGCGGTATCCTATGAACCGATGGGTTGAAGATATATTTTCCAAATTTTTGTTGCATTCGCACGATTGACGAAGCAAAAGTTATCAGCTGCAGATAGGTTAAAATAAAGCCTGTAATAAAATGCATTTGATTTGATTTGAGGGTATAACCTACTCAGGCTATACCCTCAAATCACTTTAGTTACATCACTTTCTTAGGCTGCTTTGTTTTTAACTTTGTGCTGTTGTTAGTAACATTCTTTACTGCTTAATTGTTGCCAGTATGGCGACGGCCCTCTTTTACTTTATACATTTTTATCTCGGCAATTTTGTACAACTGCTATGATGTCTGACTACACTCTGTATCGGCCTGCACTAACTGATGGCCTACTCGAGTGCGTTCTGAGCGAGTTCCGCTCAGTACCTGTAAGTCTGTATATTAGACAAGACAATTGATAACTGAATTGATAACTGTCAATTTTCTATGACGGTCTGAAAAAAAAAATTTACCCATTTTTAAAAATTTAATCACATTGGCTCTGCTAGGCAGCATGCAGCACAACGCATTGACTATTATTGCTGCTGACCATTAAGAGGCACATACAATGCTATTGATCACCGCTGATCTATTTTAAGTCAAGTTTTCGATTTGTATTAATACAGTCTACTAAGCAACATAACACATTTTTTGTAGTCATAATCGATGTAGGCTACTGAGTTTGCCACGATGAATAAAATTTGGCGTTCCCTCGGATCACCGCGCATTGGCATGGAGAGATTTGGATTCGCATGCTATTGCTAGCGCAAGACAAAATTTAAATTTAGGGTTTCACGCTTCTCGAACGCAGGTTACCTGTGAAATATCCCTATGCTAATACGTGATCTGAAGGATCTTCCAAATTTATTTAAGTTCGGTGTTTTCTGCGCTAGATACACTCAGTTTCGCTGTGATATGGGTCATGAAGGGTGTTATAAGAACATGATAATGCTATGATACATGTCCATGTACATGTCATGCATATGTACATCGGCGCTCTGTGTGTGTCGAGACCAGATCCCGCATGTCTCTATTGTGGACTATTGCAAGTGTTTATTAAGGCCTTTTTCCCCGCGTCCCGATGAAATGGGAACACTCGACACCTTGTCATAACTCAGTCAAAACTTACCAGATTGATCTGACATTTTAAACACGACCGCTGCAGCCCTAAAATAACACCAGTGTTGAAATTTTCAGACACATTTTTGACCGAGTTAAGACAACGTATCGAGTGTTCCCACTTTTATCGGGACACGGTGTTCTGCGCGTACAATGTTGTAGATTCCGCCAATAAATTTGTACAACATTGAGATGCAATATTGACGCTATGCTGTTAACACTTGGGGTCCCGCGATGATCGACTCCATGCTGTGCATCGATCGGTTGCTCAAAAGAATCGTCCCGAAGACGCCCAATCCATCTCCCACGTCTAGCTCAGCCCGCGTTATCGCGCCTTCACAAAGCCTCGCCACTCGACGCTTTTGTTATATCCGCCTCCTCCCCGACCTGGCGCTGCCTGGACACTGCAATCTGCCCACAAGGGCGCCATCGACGTTAACGACAATTAGAGATCGATCGAGAAGGCTGTATACATCGTAGAATCTAAGGCGGATACTGCAAAAAGGTTTACCCCGGGCGGTGACAGCTTCCGTTCTCTGTCTTGCGCCCAGCGGATGAGGTTTTATTGATTTTTATCGGTGGAGGTTTGTAAAGTGCATCTGTAATAAACACTTACCAAGGCCAAGCTAAAAAAACTGTCAATATATCTCTTCTTTCACCCCTCCCCCTCCCCCCCCCCCTGCAGAATGATCGGCTTGATTTACGGAATCGCTTTTTGCTATGGACACGCAAACGACATGATTTATCTTTGTACAATTTGTCATTGCATCAGTTTCTTTAGCGAGGTCTTTGTACACCACTACACAAATACTCACAGGAAACGATTTGTTTTGTGTTGTAGGGATTGGCATGCATTAGCGCTCTGTGTGTGTCGCGCCCAGAGCCTGTCATGTCTATATGTCAAGCCATTACTTGTTAAACTGCGTCTTTGAATATGCTTAAAATACAAGTGTATTCATTTATTCATACATACATTCATTCATTCATTCATTCTGATGTGACGTTTTAAACAGTGTCACATTAGAAAAAGCGTGCGCTAGAAATCAAACAATATTTTTTTCAAGCTGTGCAATAGGCTGCACGTAACTGCAAGACTATTGACTGTGCATAGATATTTAAACTACTGGCAACATTTAAATCGTTTTGGGTGTATTGATTTTTTACCTACGTAATGAACTCAACAACGTTCAATGTTGAAAATTAATGGTCAGCATCTTCTCCGTGTTGTTCGTCTAGAATTCGACGATGGCCTAGACAGTACACACCAGCGAATCACTCTATGGCTTAGAACGCAGTCCTTTACTATATTACTCTTCCGGAATGAATTGTGTCTTATCAGTTTTCGCATGACGTGCAACTGGACGCCTTGGATTCTTAATTTCGGATGATTGGACTGTCGGGTGTCCCTGCTCTGTCTAGCATTGTCTGACTGCCGACTGATGAATGTCAGTTTATTGACTTTAGTCCGGCAGTATTGATCCCAGAGGTGCCTCTAATTCCTCAAAACTTTTTTGCGTCGTCACTTGTCGAACGGAATTTCATTTCATTACCATAGACAATGACTTGCGATTGAATATTTATGAACTGCTGGTGTTTGTTTCATTTAATGAATCAAAGCGCACGAGACAAAAAGGACAGAGTTTTTAGAAACGCTTTACTAATACATTTATTTTCAAACTATGTTTATCGTAGTTAGTTGCTGCAATATAACGGAAACCCGCCTGCATTTTTGCATCAAATAAAAAGCTATTTAAATCACTATGGCGACTGCGGTGCTGCTGTATAATATCTGCGATCTCAAATAACGAATAGCATCCAGAATTTACATGGTTGCTTTGAAGAATAGGTTTAATTTGCATCTCAACAAATGGACAGCATCAAATTAACAAATTTACTGAGTATAACATTGCATCGCGCTTTGTATGTTTTCCACGCGTTATACAGGTAGCTGAAATTTGCAACGTAACGAGGCTGCTTCCTCATTATCCAATGACAAAATCTTTTTCTTTTCATATTCATGTGAGTCGGCGCAAGCGCTCCAATTCATCATCTCTGCGATAAAGAAGTCGCCGACAGAGGGCTGGCCTGCGAACAAAGGGATTGGTAGTGAGGATCGAACTGGACCCGTGCCGCCATCTATCGCATCAGCAATCTGTCGCCGCGCGACGTGCATTACCGCCCGAGGATGCCGTAGCTGAGAAGAGGAAGTGGAAAAAACACGGCGATGAGAAAATACTGACCGAGCAAGCATAGAATTTATGGAGGAAATTAGTAACTTTATTGGGATCGAGAAAGCGTGCGAAAAGGGTTAACTTAGTCCTTAACGTCCAAATAAAAGTGAGTTCGGTGGGATTGTATTTTAAGGACCGCGTGTAGCAACAAAGACTATTACAGTCCGATTCTGTATAAGAGGGCAGCCACAAAACCGCGCCCCCTTCTTTAGTCGCTTTTTATGACTCGCCCGGGGAGCTCTGGGCTGCAAGTCTATTCTTTGTTCCCTGACTTGCTGGGGTAAAAAACATAAGGGTGCCACTATTACGCGTCATTTAGGCCCTCTGCGTAAAATAGCCGTGACAATGATTTTAGCGATCGTTTAGTTTTGAGCAGCATAGAAATTGAGAATGTTCACATGTCGCAGAAGGGTATACCTTGTGCATTATACTGTAAGCGTCAAATCGGCTCCTGGAATGGATCAATCTTACACTGATATTCTGCCTTATTTTCAAACTGAACATACATTAAACCGTTTGAACGATTGCCCTTAAACTTTTCACATTGCTTTCTTTGCTCGCTTTAAATGTTTCATATAATCAATATTTTGTTATCCTATTTTGTTGACTGGAAGGGCATTCAAGAGCGTTAAACTGATGAAGTTTAATGCACCGATGACCCCGTGCATGCTAAACTCCTGATAAATTGCTTCGAAACTGTACATACTGCTTTAGTTCATACTTATCTTTCACCCTGCAGATCAGGAAACAATAAAGTAGTATGCAGCCCAGTGCTCCGTGGGCCTGGGCATTTCATAAGAGGCGACTAAAGAAGATTTTGCGATTAGCCCCGAGGCACTGAACCTGACTGTGATAGTCTATGTTACTACACGCGGTCCTCAAACAACAACCTGCTCCGAAAGATAAGATGTTTTCATTTTAAAATTCTCTCCCAAATTTTCTCCATCTCCACGCAAGAAAACCTTTGGCTTGACGTCCCCGATATGGTCGCTAGAATATGGAACGAACGAAAACTTCACTTTTATTATTATTATCACGAGGCCTACTTAAGATATTTTCATTCAATATTGCACCAACGTATGTTGCTTCAAAAATTCATTGGTCCAGTTGTGTGCGAGCCAACTAACTTCATTGACGTGCCACAACCCTTCCACGTCGGTCCCTGCGATATATTTTCTATGGATCGCCGACATACAGCTCCAACAGCAAAGATGACATAAACGGACCGGAGGGCGGTAACGGACGGCGGCGCTATCATCATTCTGCGGATGTGTGATGGCTTAAGCCGACAGGATTTGGTCCATCGGTACCGTCGGTCAATGTCACGGGTCCGAACGAATCCAATTGCGGGTATTAATGCGCGTTGTCCGTGACTTGCATGCGTTCGATGTGCGTTACGGGAAAGCGATACAATGAAAGCGAGTCAGAAAATACTGTCCGATGCTTAGCTATTTTTAGATTAGCTTTGTGCATTTCAGATTCTTTGTTCCGATTTTTAGCCGCCGGCTTTCAGGCAATAGCAATGCAGTCGAGTTTAATTTGTATTTATATTTCTTCCTACGCGTGCTATGTGCATGGAGCGAGAAATCCGAAATAGACATCTTGTAAAGGACACTTGCCCGAGTCTGGAAAACAATTGTCAAAAATCCAGGACTCTCCCCATTACGCAAGTTCATTATATATTTTAAAAATTGAGAGCTTTATATACTAGGCTACAGATGAGACTGCTACAGAAGCGGATGGAATACAACTTTGAAGTGAATTTTACGTTGAAAACTTATAAGTAAACATTTGGATGGAGTTGATTGGACGCAATATTGTACAATGCACATGCCATATTAACTTATAGGATATTTGCACTCCTTTATGGTTAAATGAAGTTTAGGCATAGATTTAGGATAACCATCGTCTGTTGAAATTGATTCACTTTATGGCATCCAAACATAAATATTTAGAAAAATGTTTTCATTCAACATTATTCACAAGTTTTGGCACAAATTTCTTAGTAATTTATGATCAAATTTTTTTTTTTATCCACCATAAACTTTATTCTTAAAAAACATCACAATATGTCCACCAAAATAATAATTATTGTCGAGTTGTGCTATAAATAAATGCGTGCTCCTATGCAGCGTGACCCTGGTAGGCTATATTACTTACAGACGGCGCGGACCCGGGGCTGCGGATGGTGATAAATCGAAATGACCTGACTGCTGCGCTCGGCGCTGACGTCACGTTCATCTGCACGGTCGCTGGGACCAACTGGAACTTCTTCTTCAATCAAATTATCTGGTACAAAGTGAGTGGTGCTTAATCGCGCGATCCCTGCGCAAGTGGGATTTGGCACTGATGTCATGTTGTACATGCTTTGATTTAGGCCTATGTCATGTACGTTAGGTGTGTTTTCAAGCCAAGTAGATACGAACTTGTTCATCTAATACTGAATAAAATAATAGCTGTCATTGAGGGCCAACAGATTCTTTCCTTATGTGTCTTTCTTTATATGCGCTTTCTTGTACGTCCCGATAATCGAGGCATATATGTGTCACTTAGTCTATGCTAGACCAATATTGCATCTGTCCTTTTTAGCAGGTTTTATGAAGATTTATGAATTTTGTATGGAAAACGGTATAAATTAATATTATATTAGAATAGCCCATCAATGTTAATCAATTATTCGATTAGTCTCAACTTAAACAAATTTTATTCAGGTACCGTGTTGTAATGTGTACATGTACTTCATGTAGGCTACCCATAGTCAAAATGAGCATGAATCCCATCATTCTGATCGCACTATTTCAACCAACAAAAGAAACATGGAGACGATCTTGGCTTTGATCGCGACTGTCAATTATTAAAATTAAGGTGAATCTGACAAATGATCTAGGTGTTCCTAGTCAAGATATTTAGCTATATTGCGGGCTATAATATTACGAATGTACCCGTATAATTCTGAATAATTAGAATTTATACTGCAGGCTAGCCTGTGTTACATTGTAGCAAAAGTGTGACAAGAATGAAGGCCGGTTGCTAGACTTCGATTTGAAGTGCGATTAAATTTTGTAGTTCGAATTAACCAATGAAAATATATGAAAGAATTGTATTGAATAATCTGATTGGTTAATTCGGACTACGAAATAAAATCGCACTTCAAGTCGAAGTCTAGCAACCGGCAGTGAATAACTTCAATGGTCCGTGATGGTTACTGAAGTTCAGTAACAATCAGCAGATAAGAATAGCAGCACATAAAGGAGTTCCTTAACGTCCAATAACGCGACCACAAAAAGCGACGATGTTCAATACAAGTTCATAATAACGCCGGGGAAACCGAGGCCAAATAAAGCATTGCAATATCGCCGCTGGCGTAGAATGCCCATCGATTTCTAAAGTAGACTATTGTGGACGTGCCAGATATTTTTTGATGCTGGTTTGGCAGTTTTAAAAACACAGATTGACAATTTAGCGGATCTGCATGTTGGTCCTGTATTCTCATTGGTACCTAATACTATTTATCATTAGAACTTAGAAGTATTTTGCTGAATTTATTTTTTCTAAAAATTTGATTGTCTTGCACACAACTGCAAATTTTACTTCAAAATTCTGATTTTTTGCTTAAGGCTAGGCCACACTGTGTCGAATTCTTTAGAATTTGTGCAAAAAAGCTTGGTAAATGAAAAGATCAGAGACTTCAGTGTTTTTGAGGCAGGAATGTTATGTGCTCTTGTATTTTGCTAGGAACACTCAATGGTTAAAGTGAAAAATCGGAGCCCCGAATCTCCCATACATGTACTTCGTGAGGCCCTCAGTTTTTTGGGGGCGCTTAGCTAAGCAACTGACGGAGACTTTTTTCCTCCCGTGCAGAACTCACGAGCGCAGGGTGGGGAGGGGGGGAGAGGGGATGCTGACCGAAACTTTATGCACCCTCCCCACCCCTTCTCAGGAGTCCCTCTCCCCCAGTGCGATCCAGGCCACTTTAGCCACTGGTTACACGGTGTAGCCGACGGTTGCAGATATTGCCGGACGCCGGTGAGATACAGATCAATACGGGAGCCGTGGTGGCGGAACCGTTCGACGCGACACGTCGTTATTTGGTCGAACCGCACACGACGACGACCGCCGATAACGTCCAACTCGTCCACATGCCGCTCTCCATTCGCAGTGAGTCCACACTTATCTGATGATGTGAAAATGTCGTCATTTTTAACAGAGTGAGTTAGAGTCTCGTATTATCTGATGATTTGCTTGAATTTTGTTGCTGTGATTTTTTGGATAGTTTTGGGATTGACGGTTAGAGTGTAGTGTCAATGATGTTTTTTTTTAATTTGGTGGTTTTGGGAGTTTAAGAGATCAGAGTAAAATACAATCGCCGGCGACTGAAAAGACGTTCCAAAAGTTCTCTTGTACTTTGAAATACTCGTTTTAACAAACTAGTGTTTCAAAAGCATGCTTTTCGAAAGCATCATCTTACTGTCGCATAAGCTAAAAGTGGATTTAGATGATACATGTATTTGCTCTATGAAGTGGTGCATTCTTGCTCGGTGTGTTCAGATGTTAGCCTGGCTGATAATGGAACGTACCGCTGCGACTTCTATCACAAACAGAGCGTCGTGGATTCAATTTCTCATCGACTCATTATACAAGGTATCACAACGGACTGGTTTAGTTCTACGGGCTCAAATATTTAATTGTTTGCATGCGCCATTAAATATTCATCGATGTAAATGGGGATTATGTATTTCATATATTTCACACCAAATTAAACAGGTTTTTTGCAAGTTTCTACATAACACCGTCATCAATATTTAAAATAATAACTTAAACTATTGTGAACATGATTTCAACTGAAACTTCAAATGCATTTTTTATTGTATACTCACTCTGTGCTTTGTCATACACAATGGGCATACAATTTAAAAATCACGTGTATGAGCCTGCAAGTTTATTAAAGCTCAATAAATTACTTTGAATTTGGTAAGAATGCATTATTAATGCACTTTTCTCATGAAGCAACGTTGTCCCGAATTCCAGAGTATTGATCCATTTCAATCCCATTGCTGGCACAGAAATAATTACATCAGTTTTATGTGATGGCGTCATTCTGTGCTGAAGTGCTCTTGGCATCGAAGGCGTTTCTTCTTACGGTGATGGCATGGACTGCAATAATGGGCAATGGAAGTTTTATGCAGCGATTCCTTTATGGCGTGACGCCGCCGCAGAATGCTCTTGGCTGGTAGAGGTGGCCAGAACAAAATATTTGGGGAGGCGGTCGCAAAAATTTGTGAGGCCAGCGCAGCCTCATTTTTGAGCTAGTGTAGCGGCCTACAGCCCTACACCTATGTCATTTGTAAAATACTAAAATTACTGTTTGTTTTGATTTTTCTTTTCAAGTATGACATGCCGCATATAAGCTACAATGGTGATCCATTGACGTCGGTAGCCTAACAGTCAGCAAGTCATACAGGTTAATCGACTGTCGCAGGTGTTTACACTCAGAGAATAGTTAATATCAAGCGCTTATACTCACAGAATTCATAATAGAACGACTAAGCATTTGAAGGCCACCATGTAGGGGGCAATTGACCCTCTTGTCCCAATCTGACGCCACTATTATATCATAAAAGTATCAGCGTCAGTGAACCACAATGTTATCAGAGGGTCCGGATGGAACATTTGTACTGTACGGTACGTGAACTCAACGGTTACGACCCAACAACTGTACATATCGTTGTCAGTGATATTTGACAGGCCGCCAATAGTTAGATGACCGCTGAGGAATTACTTAATTATTGCTTACTTTATTTATACGCAATTTATTTCGTATCATGAGATAAGAAAAACTTAACAGTACAAAGAATATCATTTCCCCGGAACAGTATAATATAATGCTCTAAAGCGAAGCGGTATGATATGCTCTGAACAATGTCTGAGTTAAATAACCTTCATGTAGTGTGTTTAGTTTGTAGAGTAGGCTATTTTCATTAAAATTTGCACGTACAATGTAACAAAATAATTTCACAACCAGTACTGTTAAAGCCAGTCTGATGTGATTAGCACTTTCACGCTATTTTCACAGGCGACATTAACTGCATATATAGTGAAGTGATATAAAGTTGTAGTCTAATACTACAGGCGTGATGTCGATGATTTTAAAGGTTATTCTTTCAAGGACTCGAATTATTTACATTTTACATTTACAAGATCATTGAGATACACACATTCGCTCAGAAAACTAGACTCCAGCGCTTCGGCTTGCTCAATTGCTCATGCTTCCAGACATTAATCAGGCTGTAAATCAAAATACCAGAGTTTTTTCCAAAAAAACATAGACTGCGAGAGCAATCAAATCCAAGTAAAGCCTTTGCATTGACCGGACCGATACGTGGATGAATATATATTGTCCATTTACCTCGCCATCGCTTATGAGAGTATCTCCGTTTCCTCTTTATTAATATACAGCAGCCTCAAAGAAAAATCTCCATGATTTGGCAGTACCGCCAAGCCTAACGTCGAGCATGGTTAGGCATTGCTTAGCCATTGCCTCATGCGTTAGAGATCTAATTAGGCGCTATCCCATTTTATTCCTGTCTACGTGTACTTTTTCTCGCGTCGGTCTATTTCTACCGTATTTTCTGCACCGTATCCACGTTGGCAATGCGTCATCATCATCCTCGGAATAATTATCTTTTGCATTTTGAGGCCATTTGCTCATGCTAACACAGGTTGTTATCGATCACTGCACGTGAAATAATGTTTTTGGTATCTCGTGCATGTTAACGTTCGCAACATTTTAGTAATACTAATAACACTGCATAAATTTACATTAACATTAATATATGCACTTAAATATGTACGCGCAGTTCCACCAATCAGTGTTCAACTCTCGACGGGGAATCAGAAAACGCTATGGAACGAATCTCGAGTAACATTCAACTTTGTCGAATCTCTCCCTAGCGCCGTAAGCTGCGTCAGCCTCGGCGGTAACCCTCAGCCGCAGCTTCGCGTGTTTCGCGGAAAAACCGACGTTTCTTCTGAGTTCCAGCACTCTGCCACGAGTTCGTATGGTAGTGGGCAGGAGCGGGGGTTCGAGACCGCCCTCTATCGGGTAGAGATGAGTGCGGAGAGGTGGGTGGCGGAGGGAGATTGTCACGGCTTGGTGCTGAGGTGCGTGGCGAGGGTGAGCGTCAATCGCCCTGACCTGAAGGCTGTCGTCAGCGCCACCATGCACGTTCAATGTATGTTAGGCACCGCATTTAGCATTCTCCTTCTAGTTATCTAACACAGATAGTAGCCGACAGGCCAATGATTAGTTTTATAACCTGAACATCAGTTTGTAGACAGAATGTATTCTCAAATACTTGATCAATAATGTTCAGTTGACCAAAAGTTCAGTCAATGTTGCGTGTTATTCTATTCTATTTTGCGTTAAACTATTTTCTGCTGGAGGGCCGATTGGTAAATTGCATAGATCATTAATGGAGCTAAATAAAAATGCGTCCTCTGCAATCTTTCGTTTCCTCTCCTGAATTTTTAGTCTGAAAATGTGTTTTTACGTTTCTCAGTTGCGCCAAAGTTTCACTGCGATCGGAATAAGTGGAGCTCTTCGTCCCACGACGAACTAATCGTAAGCTGCAGAGTCCGTGCTAATCCTCCTATCGATCCGGATCAGCTTTGGTGGATATACGGCGAGAGGAACAGCACGAAAGTAAGCGTCGGCCAGTCTTTGCCCGGATTCAGCTCTGCAGCCGCCACGGTACAAAACTACGCAGTAGTCTATTGACTATCCTAGTTCTTGAGCTATACCTAGATGAAGAACGAATAAATGGTTTCATCAGAAATACATAACATAAATATATATAAATGATAATAATTGTAATCTGATCTGCGGTGGACCTTGATTGCAGTAAAATGATATATTTAATTTAATGTCGGTGTTTCCTCAAACAAATTTGCAATTGACGAATTTAACTGGTAGGCAAATGCTTTAAAAAAAAATTCCATCCCAGCGGAAGCTATAATAAATTCAATTGTGACAGTCATTTTGAGATTTAATTTCATTGATTTGAAATGTGCCAGGCTTTGATTTTTTTTGCATGCATTTTTGAAGACGGTGTTTGTAAAAGGTTTCGCGCTGAGTTGAATTGAAGAATTTCTTGTATAGGCCTGCCTTATAAAGTTATTGCTCTAAGACATTGACTTGGATTTGGGACTCGTTTTAAATAGCTTCAGTTACTGAGCTTGCATCTATTTATTTTGTTTCCTCACTCTATACGCTTCGTTTTCATTAAATGTAATCTTTTTTTGTAGCAAACCATGACGATTTCCAGAAATTGTATTAAAAATTTTATTGTATTCAAAAACGCAGATTACGTTATCTTAAATGTGCAATTTACACAGTTCATTTTGTTGATTCGTATCAATTGATAAAGCCACATTTCTATTTCTATTAAACCTAGGCCTATATTATCGTGCCTTGAACTATAATGGCAGACTGATACGAGCGATGCCCTTGGTTACGACGTCTGGCTGAGAGTCGTGCGAGTAAACTTCACCGGTCGCTGCCTCTACCTAACAGCAAGAAACAGCATTGGTCAGCGCGACGCATTGATCCCTGTCGCTGAAGGCAAGTCTGTTGCTGCTCATCTTCCACATAAAGTACCTAAATACCACATAAAGTACCTAAATACCACATAAAGTAGCTAAATACCACATAAAGTACCTAAATACCACATAAAGTACCTAAATACCACATAAAGTACCTAAACTGATCTCCTTTTTATCGTGTAGGTTGTTAATGTTCATTTTTTCATACAGGTTTACACGTTATCGCCCTCCCTCCCTGATCTGGTGATGCTGGAGCTGGGTTTTTATGGCCGAATGCCCTTCCTGACGCCAACCAAATAAAGCATTATCTGGCACGGCGTTAGCAGCTAACGACACATGTTTGTTTAACAGCCTTGCTGAAGGTCTTATAACGCATTGTTTCATAGTTGCGGCGCAGGGCCTTGAACTCTGGTCCTCTGGGCTCAAAGTCCTATGCCTTAACCAGTACACCACAGCGCCTCGCTTCCACACAAAGTACCGTGAATGTATTTTTATTTTCATGTACAATAATTGAGTCTGCATGTTGCCTAAAGGAGCACAAAATGTTCTGACTTCAACAATAAAAATAACTTAAAATTCAATGTTCTTTTCAATATTCTACGCAAGTGAATATCCGAACAAAATATTAGTAGTTTGCAGATACACATGCTGCATGCTCATTATTAGGGTCAAGTTTAGCCCTCATAATTTCATAAAACATGCGCAGAGTTACGCCTGATCCTTCTAAAATACGCATTGCGCAACTGCTCAGCCTTTAAAAGCCGCGTAGGCCCACTCCCCCATAATCAATATTCGCATGTAATGCTTCACATCCCGGTTTCAAATTAGGTATACAACCTATGCATCTTACCAACATTTTGGGTGTACTACGCCGGATAATCTTTTGCCTGCTATTGATTAACTGATTCATGAAATTACAAAAATACTGTATTAAATTTGTGAAATTGGTGAAACAAATTTCACATTTTTCCATTTCAGTTCCAACAACCCCGATTACTCGACCGACGACGTCGTCACAAGCGGCGAACCTGATACACAGCATCTATAATCATTTACAAACGGCTAAATACGTAAACCGCCCCACGCCCGCCATGCAAGTCCACACGTCTCCAAGGCTTCTTCCCCCGCCTCTCACTACCCGGAAACGATATCCGGAGCAGTTTAAATCGATGAATAAGTTGTCGGCGATAGCGTCGGGAAGTGCACTGACAGCCGCTTTTGATTTCTTTTATTGCTTTCTGATTATTTTTTTATTAATTATCTTAGGGCGTTATAATTAATAGGACTTCTTTCTAGTGATTCCATTAGGTCTGATTTACCAGCTCGCGTCGTTTGTTTATATGTTTACCCGCACGCAGTCACACGCTAGCTAAACACAGTCTGCATGATTGTTTTTTTGTAGTTTAGGGATCGTGTTTAGTATTTCGCATAAAGACTACTATATATACAGTCCGGTTCTTTGCAAGGGAGCCCGCACAGAACCGCTCCCCCTTCTTTAGTCGCCGTTTACGACTCGCCTGGGGAGCTCTGGGCTGCAACCCAATTCTTCGTTCTTGTTCATGCAAAGTTTCTGCATGATTGAGCCTCATACAAGCCAAACGGATATTTTCATTCATCTGTCAATCAAAATGTTAAATTTTAAAATTAATCTATTCAAAACTTAGTCTAATCTAACATAGCCTTAACCTAACCAAAACCGATACCTAAACTAACAAAAATCTAACCCTAAACTAGCAATAAGCTAATTCCAAGCGGCTTGTGGCGATTGAAGCGCGAAGTAGGCGTTGCCTTTATGAAGCTCAACGTGCAGATTGCAATTTCGCCACCCGCTATGGTATGCTATGCAGTGAATTGCATGAAAACTCATTTTGTATTAAGCCTATGCTACATGTAAGTATGCTTTTTCCATAATCGTCGCGCAGATTCATAATCTGTGTTACGATCTGTCTTGGATCGAATGTGAAATATCTTTTGCCTCTTAACTTTCAAAGCAAAAAAAATTCAAAAATTTGTGTGGTTTCATATAAGATTATATATCCTATATACATGTAGATAATATAGATAAGAAATGTCCCAGATACTACAAAAGACTATCCGGCAGCCTTGCCTAATGCCCATGCGGCCACCACGGAGCAGCTTGGGCGTCAGAAAGGTTTTTTTTAGTTTAGAGACCATGTGTAGCACAAAGACTATAGGATATACAATCCGGTTCTGTGCAAGAGAGCCCACACAGAATCGCTCCCTTAGTCACCTTTTACGACTCGCCCGGGGGAGCTCTGGGCTGCAAGCCAATTCTATATACAATGAGTCAACCGTCTGCGCTATTCCGCTTGCCGAATAGCCTACAATTATAGACTAAGGTCCAATTTCAAAGAAACAGAGAATTAAGACAGAAATTAAAAGAAGAAATATTGTCTATGACATACGTATAATGACATTAAAAAGTCATGAAAAGAATATCAATTAACAGCAGTCCTCTCTGTCTAGAAATTCCTCCCACAGCGCCTGCCCCTGTTCAAATGCTGTTAGGGGTCAATCACATTATAACGCCTGAGGGTGGGTATAGCATGCGAGGTATAAGAATGACAGAAAATGTTAAAACGGTATAAAAATTATATTATTGCTCTTTGCCACTGGCCTATAAGCGGTAAAATAAAAATGACATACTGGTGACGATTGATTCTCCGCACAGCCAGCGCCCGTAAAACCAGCAGGCCTAACAAAACGGATGTAGTATTTACTGTTTATTTTCTAATGTTCAGTCGGTCGCGGAAAATTACAGTTTTTCATAGTTTTTCCTATTTCACCGTCTACTACCGTTACTAGGCTAACAATTTCCGTTTCCGTTTGGTTTTCGTTAAACATTGTGTCGTGTACAGTAGAGGGTCGTGGCTAGTTGTATTTTTATTGGTCAAGTTTGTTGGACTACATTTCAAAGCCTAGGTCTACTAGTTGAGTGGTGGGACAGGCTTGACGGACCGAGGTAAGGGTGGTTCACATTCTAACTATAATAGGACTGTGAAATAAGAAAATTAACGGTTATTGTTGGGAAAGGACAACCACAACGCAGGTACTGGGTTATGAAATTAGCGTTAATTTAACGCAATTTTACCCTATACCGTTCGCCCTAACGTTAATTTTCTATCCGTAACGGGGCCCTAACCCTAACTTGCTAAGCCTAGTGCAACCCTAACCCTGACTTGCTAACCCTTACTCTGCTTTATTGTTGTCTTTTTTGAACCATAACCTAATTAACTGTTGTTAATTTATAAATTATTTTAAAATATTATTAAACTATGGACTAAAATAGTCTATAAAATATAATAAATTCTCACTATTAGGCCTACGACAGCACCTTTAATTAAAGGCTCGATTTCAGGATGGAAAGCGTGTGGCTATTTCTGGAAAAAGTAGTCTAGCTGGTGAGTCTGGTGGAGATAGTGTGACCGTACCATATATGGTAAAGAAGAATACAGCGCTCCAAACGTGAACAAATCTAATACAGTACTCGAATTTTTCAAAGCATTGTCTTTTGCAATGCAATATTTTTCCTTAAGTCATGCTTAATGATTAAAATAGTTTTTTACGTTAAAATTCTTCCACAATTTGCTAGATTTTATTCGTTCATCATTAATTCTTTCCAGGGTCTTTAAATATTGATGTATTAATCTTGCTATTTAAGTAGCATATTCAGTATGATTTATTTCATCTTAATGTCAAAGTGAACAATTGCGTAAATTTAGCTATTCAATACAAAGTCTATTGCAGATCAAGTTATAGCTAAACTATTAATTTTTTCTCTATGAAGGCTGCGTAGTCATCCAGGTTCAAAAAATATAATGCTCAGAAGTTGAATCTGGGCCATTAACTGCATACAAGCTTTAGATAAAAATCTGAAATTGCATGATGGGCCAGTTTGTTTGAATATTCTTGCACTAACATTTTGTACTGCAGGGGCTGATAGTCGAGCGCCGTATTCCTTTGCCTGGTACCTTCAATTATTTGTTGTTGTTTTTTTGGTCTTCTTGGCGGTCTCTCAGTGACTAAAGTAAGAAATTGTGGCGGTAGAATGAAAGGACCAAGTTTTTGTAATTATTGCTTTGTTTCAAGCCAAAGTTAGTTTTCAAAATATTTATGAAGCCTGAGTGGCAAATTTGAACGCTTTTGTGTGAACTGCGGTAACTTTAAAAATTAATCATTTGATTTGTATGATATTTGCACTAGAGAGTCTGATTCATTTGGGATGTAACGTGACCTATATATGTCTTCAAAATATTGACAGGTAAGCTGGGAGTGGGAGAGCAAATAAAAAATTTTTGAAAGAAAAAAATATTTGAAACCATTGAACCACAATTTGTTTGAAATTGCTGAACAGATTTGGACCATTTCTTCAGAGAACATGCGTTCTGTGTCTGGATCAATACTCTTGGGTTTTAAAAAATTGATGATTTTCCTGGGCTTTGACAGGACCTCGCTCCATTTTTTTAAAGTTTACATTTTGACGCTATTCGGATACTAACTTGAGGAATTATAATAATAGAATGAAGGAAACGTTTTCTTAGATAATAAAGGCGTTACATGCCGTAAACATTGTTTTTCAGTATTTGGGGGCTGATGGGCCCCATTTGAGCACGTTGCGCATATATCGTGAAAACTTTTTTACTATTCATCAATTATTCTACATGATATTTACGTCAGGGTATCAAATTTACTCTGGGCTACACAATTTGAAATGTATGTCTTCGCAAAGTATTGTCAGGTAAGACAGCAACGACAATAATTGGTACAAACATTGGTTTGAAAAAAATTAGAGTGAAAAAGCAATTTGAAGCCATTGAACCGCAATGACTTTCCAACCATTTGGCAGATTTTAACAATTTTTGAAGATACAATATAGGCCTTATGTCAGAATTACACATATGCTGACAGAATTTGTCGTTGATAGTTTTTTCGCACTAATTCAAACTTTCATGGTTTTCTGTGCACCACGATGTGCACGCTGTCTGATCTTGGCAGGGGTACTATGTAATGACTATCTTCTACAGCTGTACTTTTATATATTAATTGCTTGCTTAGTTAGATCTCAAGGTGGGTGGGCTGTTGGATGGATTATGGAGTAGCCTGGTGTTGTAGGCTACTCTTGTAAGTAAAAGATTAGTACTTGTGAGGTCTAAGGAATCCAAAATGACAAGGAATGTGTACCAGAGCGCGACAAAAGTCATATTTTGCCTTAACTGAACTTTGGACTTTTCTATGTGTAGCAGTGATATGATACATCATTTCACTGTCATTATCATACATGTCATTGTAATATTATTGTAGGGGATTTGAGGCACTAAGAGGTGGATAATGGATATTGCTTGCAAGAACCATACAGTATAAATATTGTATTGATCAACATTCTTCTTCTCATCGTTCTAAGACTTTATATTGGCTGTGCTCTCTGAAGTAGTATTAAATAGTAAGTTTCTCATTTAGTAGGGACATTTACTAGTACGGTAGGCTATATAAATGACTTGTTGAAAAAGAGGTTGCTGTGGTAATTTTTAAAAACTTTCTAAAGGTCCGGTTGAACAGAGTAATTTGAATTATACAGTAAACAGTGTGTATATATTGTTTCAGTAATTTCAGAAATATATGTTAATTTTAAATTGATGACTGGAATCTAGTGTAAAGAATTGACCTATTTGAGATCTGCGCTAGGTTGAAAGCTCAGGCATAGGGGAGATCTTAACTTGTTGTACTATATAGACAGATTGAAGGTTTTGTGAAGTTTGATGAATATATCACTCTGAAGCCCAGTTGTTCAATAAAGAGTTATTTGAACCATAGTTGAACGATGCAGGATTATTTGAATAATTTCCTAATATTGGCATGTTATTCAAACAATGCTGGATCTAATTTGATTCTGATGTCATTTTTGTTCTATGATTATTTAAAACCAGATAACTCTTGATTGAACAACTGGCCCTGAATGGTTTTACTTTCTCAAGTAAGCCTAGTATGTAAGAATTTTCAAGTTCTTGGCGCTGATGAAATTTGATGTGACTCAAGGCTAGCTTTTGAAATTTGCAACATACCTAGGTATCTATTGTAGGCTTCTTCAGATAGCTTCCATAGTGAAAGTGAATCACGTCAGCATCTTGAACCAATATCTATTATGGTATAATCATCACTGAGCTTTGAGTGGCCTTAGATTAAGCGTTAGTTCTATCAGTCAGCATATCTTTGGTCCTGCCCTCTGCAGGCGGGGAACAAAGAATTGGCTTGCAGCCCAGAGCTCCCCGGGCGAGTTGTAGAAGGTGACTAAAGAAGGGGGAGCGGTTCTGTGCGGGCTTCCTTGCACAGAACCGGACTGCATATAGTCTTTGTGCTACACACTAAACTACAAAAAAACAAACAAACAATATCTTTGGTCGTCGTCGCGTGCTCATCAGCTGAGCGTTGCATGATGGGTAAACCTTTCGTTGATGAGATTAAAGGTGTTTAGATATAGCCTATGTGCAAAAATTTATGACATGTATAATAATTAAATAATGCTGTAGTCTGTATAGACTCTGTGGTCTGTAGGTTGATTAAACGTTGATAAATAAATAAAGTTTGATAAAACGCTTCAATGTAATTATTAGGGCCTACTGGCTATGTTAATCGTTTTAATCAGAAACATATTTAACTTCACTATATATATTTTCTATATATATACGAATGCGTCATGCGTTATGAATGCGTTCATTTGCTGTCAAAATTTCAAATTTAGTATCTCTTCATGTAACTGCAATACAATACTCCAAATTATTATCAGTATGGGTTATTTACTCAGTATTGTGCTAGTCAGCTAGATCACATATACCTGCTCAAGATTGAGTCTGTATGAAGTAATATTTTGTTCAACGGCCATGTTTGATATGTGACCTAATGTCTGGACGCTGCGTTCATCTGCCTGCGGTTGTTTGTTGGCCTAACCCATATCACTTCAGGTCTATTTACTTAGCTCCATGAGGACTGTTGATTATATGGGATTATAATGCATTATTTTTGGCTGAAGCTCTGCTAGAGGAAATTCTACAGCAAAATTGACTGCAACTGATGTGTGGTCGAATGCTGTACAGTTTCTTTTCTCTTCTCCTTTTTTTTGAGATGAAGAAAACACTGCGCTTTCAGTGCAGTGATTCCTTCATCGGAATATATCTTTCCTGTTCTGGGATTTATTAAGGAGAAATTCTCTCTTTTTTAAACTGATTGTCTGGACTAAATTTGAGAGTTATTACTCGATAGGCCTACACATATTTCAATGGTTTTAAGCCGTCTGACAAACAGATAATTGATTTACATGATTTGTGATCCACAGATATAATCAAAGAGTAAACGAAGACCAAAAATGTCTTGATATGTATGCTTAAGAAATTCTTTGTGAATGGGTTGATCGATTGTAGTGTATTTTATTCAGCTTAACCTAGTATTATGTAAGGATGGATTCTTTATGCCTTCAGTAGATTAAATGTACATACCTGAAACAGCAATATTGTTCAAGGAATGCTAGATCTTGAAAAGAGCACTTGGTAACCTACCATTGATGGAGAAATCGTCAGTTTATTTATATGATTTTCTTAGATGACGGTTCAACACTACCACTGCCCCCCTTACCACCACTACCGCTGCCCTCGTTACCTTTACTACCATTGCCCCCCCTTACCTTCACCCCTTCCCTGGGCGATTAACCCTGTCTAAGGCGATAACGCTAGATCCTAGAGTTTGACCCGCCGCCCAGAAGTGTTGTTTGATAAGAGCTGTGTCATATCGATTCTGCTACTTCCTGGTGAAAACTGGACAGAATGAGTGGATGCCTGGAATCGTCCTTCAAACGGATCGTGACATGACGCCATTGCACTTTGGTCTTGTCAAGTGCTCAATGACTAAACTTTGTTTCCAGGTGTTGTAAAACTGTAAAACTTCACAAGGAAGTGCTTCCTAATCTTGGGTGAATGGGCCGGATTTATCAGGAAACAGTATACACAGTGCATCATTGTAGCTTCCAGGCCTAGAAACTGAAAGCAGGACTTTGCCATTGAGCACTGTGTTCTCTTGCTCATGACTGAGTGGGGAATGGGTCTTGTTAGAACTTCAAAAACGTCACTCGTTGTATTCAGCGCTTAAATTTATAGCATTGCAAATTAATTTAGTATGTATTTTAAACAAATTGTAATTTAAAAATGAAAGTGTAGCCTACTAGTTTTAATTCAGTTCAAGGAACCTGGTGAATTAATTTTTATGATGATTTATTTCTAAATGTTCACTGTACAATGTGTGCTTCATTTTTTTGAAGGTGATATTTGAATTCAGCCATATGGAACTTTGTTCTGTACTTAGATGGAGCAATAATTGTTCACATGTGTTTTTAGACAAAAGACACATGTGAATAATCTTTGCTCAAGCTATGGGCAGGTGGGTGGAATTGTCGTTTAAGGACCGTGTGTAGTAATGAAGAATATTACAGTTCAGTCTGTGCTTTGGGCCACGCACAGATCACTGCCCCCTTCTCATTGGTTTTGCTGTACATTTTAGTGAAGAAAAAAGATGAAAAAGGCTTTAAAATATAGCGCCATATTCGCAAAGTGCATTTTAACTAAAATATCTGACTAGGGGTTAAGTCGCCTTTCACAACTCGCCCGCGGAGCTGCAAGCCAATTCTTTGCATTCTTTCAGAGGAACTTTGATCATGTAACTCATAATCTTGTGTATACTGTAGAGCTCTTAAGAACATTTTATGAGTCGTATTAATTTGGTCTTATTATCTCCTACGGTATGTATTATAATATCATTAATACCATCAAAACTCAGCTATTATGTGGAGGAATTATTTGGCCTACTTGTCTAGTTAGGCCAATCCTGTTAATTTTGTTGATTCTAGGCTGCAGTTTTATTAATTGATTAAATTGCATGACTTGGCACTGTTGGCTGAATGACATCCGTCTACTGCACTGGTTTACAAGAGGAGCAGTTCGATTATGACTACCGAGTCTGTGACTGTCACGACAGTTGGGTTACATGTTTGCCTTGTTGTGGTTCCAATTCAAGTAGACACAAATCTATATTGTAGACACTGTAGTTTGGTATAAATAGGCAGCAACAATAGCGCAGGTTCAGTGAATTTTACATCAAGCTTAATAATAAATTTTACACGTTCGGTGCACTAAGTGTATCATAATTTAACTCCTAGAGAAGTGTTAGTTTTAAAAACATGACGATAAACTTTCTGAGTGAGTAGTAACCTATTTTTCTTGTACAAGGCGAGATCCATCTTTAGACATGTACAGTTCATAATTGTATGCGACGTTGGCGCGCGATTGTAGATTGTAAACTTGTATGAACAAAAATTTTGTGATTTATTCAAAATCATTTTTCAAAATCATTTTAAAATTCCAAGCCATTTTTACTTTTCTGTTTTTACTTTTCAGAATTCTTACAAACCGCATTGTCATGAACAGGCTATTTATCTGATACAGTGGTACTTTTACGTAACTGGTACCTTTACTTAACTGGTACCTTTTAGATAGCAAACTATAGTTAGCTCTATATAATAATTTAATAATTATTTTGCAGTTTTGATTTGTGGTAGGCTAGCAATTTTTATGCCCAGATTTATTATTTCTTTGATGCAACCATTACTGTTGAGAGCTAATAGATCTAAACTATTTAAAGCACCTTCAAGATTAAACTGTTTTGAAAATGAGCATTTCGTTTTGAAAGCAATTCAATCACTTTTTTTCTGGCTGATTTATGTAAAGTGCTATTAGGGGTATTTAGCTCTGGCTCGGACTGGCCGACAGTTTTAAGATGCATGCCATGTTTTGTTACAATAGAGTAGGTAACATTTTAGCCTTTAAAGAATTAGCATACCTTAAGCCTTTCATGGGCTGAGAAAACACTTGTGTCAACACTCAACACTGCAGACTGACCTTGGACTAGACCTCTGTAAGCAATACAGGCCTTGGAGGCTCTTATGCCACACTTGGCATATGGCAGATCTGCTGTGAAAAAATGTATTCTGTTGCGTTTTCAATATTCAATGGGACTATACAATGAATTTTTACCTGTGGAGTTTTGGGGTTGTACTTTAAGGACTGTGTAGTAACGAAGACCATTCCAATGCGGTTCTGTGTAAGAGGGCCACCACAGAACCGCTCCCCCTTCTTTAGTCACTTTTTACGAATCGCCCGGGGAGCTCTGGGCTGCAAGTTTATTCTTTGTTCCCCGACTTGCTGTGGTATAATTATTTGTACTTGTATCACTGTCTGAAGACAGTAATTAATGGGACTTTATGAAAAAAATCTATAACTTAATAGATCGTAATTTATTGAATTTGTCAATTTAAATTATTTAATAAATTTGTTCATAGTTATATAATAACTGTACCATGGATTGTTGTACAACAGTATTACTCGTACAGCTGTGATTTGTTTTTAAACAATGTTTGCAGTTTATGGTTTTAATATTAATTCTCAGGCACAATAACCCCTGTAGGTGTACCCTGTGCCACATAATTATTTATTTGGTTGGCGTCAGAAAGGGCATCTGATCGTAAAAACCCAGCTTCAGCAGTTCTCATCAGGGCACAAAATGTCTAACCATGTGTGAAGTCTCTCTCTCTCTTCAGTGCTCTGCCACATAGCAGGTCTTTGGTGTCCAAACCTTTCATCTTCTCCGATCTTTAGCCCTTCTCTTCATATCCGCATACGATTCCTTCTCAAGCAGGTCGTCTATCATTCCGATACGTTTGTGAAGTCTGAGGAAACAATTTTTCTAATCACCATGTACATGTATAATTAAATGCATAATTAATATATTTTTCAGATGCCGCTCAATCTGCATATTTTTTGTATTGTAGAATTTGTAGTTAAACGTTTCCGATGTAGTACAAATACAACAGTCATCGGCAACGCTACAAGAAGAACATCCCATTTGGTCTCAAGATAGAAGCGGCAACAGCATAATGTCAGGGGACTACTACAAGGTGCTGGGACTGGCGAGGACTGCTTCAGAAAGCGACATCAAGAAAGCGTGAGTACTGAGCACTGTGGCTGCTGATCAGTTTTCAAGATTTTGATGTGTACACACTAATGTGTGTGTATAAATTTAGACATGCATTAGTATAGCGCGTATAAATTTGAGACACATTGAATTCGCTTCTAAATAGAATTTTAATTTCGATTTTTCAACCGATTTTGAAGCTAATTTTACTTCGGTAGATGTGCAGTAATGTGATATGACTTTTATTTTGGTGCAGATTTCATTCCAGAATTATTTCTACTCATCCAAGCAATAAAATAAAAACATATTAGCAAAAATGCACAAAATGGAGAATACTATTTAAAAGCATTTATTTCAACAACTTCATTGGAGCAGTTTGCAGCAGTTTGCTCTATGCTTAGGCCTTACGTGTATGCTTTAGCAGTTTTTGTTCTTTGGAATTTTTATAGAGTATAATTATCAAGCTATATCGTTGTGCATTGAGTTAATTTTTTTAAGACGAAATTAGCTTTTAACTCGAGTCGTAAATTCAAATTCTGTTGTCGTAATCGAATTTTGACCGAAGTGAAATTTGTTGAACATCGGTATTAAAGTTTTTTTTGAGCGACGGTTTGTAAGAGATACTCCTACACTTAATCGAACGTTCTTTGACTAATAATTTTGGCTTAAACTCTAAATTTTTTATCTTTTAAGCCTTGATATCGACAGGTTACTTTGCAAATAATTTAGCCTAAATGTCAGAAATTGCTGTAAGTTTATAATCCTGAGTTTTGCTTATGGTTTAATAAATGATAACATTTTTGTTCTTTTTAATGCCAATGCTCGGTTGTGCATTATAGCCTAATATTATATTTATAAATATTTCTTCATTAGTATATATCTGAGATCAGATAAGTGCAAGTTTTTGAACTTTTAATCGAAATCGTTGGAGAACCTGTCTCCTTTGATGACAAATGGCTTGAAATGAGCGTTGCCCGCTAGTGACACTAGAGAGTCTGTACTATTCATGCATGTATGCATACATCTCAACCACACTAGAATGAAATGTGTTAAAATGACATGTGTATAATGGGAGTCATTTTAGCATTCATGTGTCATTTACTTGCCGTTGGTTGAATATACTCTCTCTTATATTCTAACTTTCTAAGCTGTGAATAGTTTTGACAGTCAGTGTCATTATTTTCTGTATAATACGGTAATCCTTGCGTGACCATCCTTAAGTCGGTTTAATTTTACATTAATTATATACTTAATCAAATGTAGATATGAGATACATACTCCTTGTGTGATTTTTAGATTTAAAACTGGTATGTACAATTTGTTGTAAAATCATGTTGGATCAGCAGAAAATAGTGGATCATTGTGGCGAAGCAAATTTGTTGTACAGTTTTAGTACCATTCTGTATAATAAATAATTTAGTACGATATAATAACTATCTCACCTTACTTCAAAATTTAGAATTAAGTTTTTGGTTGACCTACTAAGTTGTACAGTACTGCTATAATGTTCTAGCTATCTTTCAAAGTTTTATCCATTGGTTTTTCTAAAATGCTGACCTCATTTGTCTATGTAGAGTTACTGTCATTGACCCTATATTGATCTTCACTTGAGCATCCGGATCTATATCTGTCAGTGTAATTATTGTGTCAGATAGAGGACAGGTTGCAGAATTTGAGTGGTTATGTCTTGACAGCGATAATGAAAGCTGGTTATGCATACACTGTACCGGAGTGCACCAGAATATTATAGGCTGGATGGAAGGTGATTAGAGTGGGTCGATGGGTGTAATCCCCACTGGGCTTGATTTTTGCTCTAGCTACGTTCTCATTATTAGTATGTTTATTAAATGTTCAAGGTTAGCAGCTTCACAGTAATGGTAGGTGAATAAATGAGGGAGTTATTGCAGCCGTGCACGGAATGAACTTTTCAGTGCAAGAGTGATAGCAGGAGCGCTTGGTACTGGGCCTGCAGCGCTGTTAAAGTGTGAAACTGATCATGATGTGAAATAATTTGGTGTAGTGGTGCAGCAAAGGTGAATTAGTGCTGCAATTGAATCCTCACCTTAATCGTGATCGTGATCGAGTGTAGATTCGAGTTTGCTTACATTAACCTATTACATACAAATTTATCATCTAATGAACTTTAAGAATATGATAAAATCATATTTTCAATGAATTGTGAAGATTATAACAACGTGTGTTGTAGTGAACAGTCAGGACTGCTTTATAACGCTAACAGCATATTCAGCAATAAGTGACCCAGTGACCCACACCGCTGCTGTTCATTGTGCTGTCTCGGGCTTTATCTTGTCTGTTTCTAAATTTATGAGGAGTGTGAATAGCATTTGCGCACTTTAGGGGCTAGACATTATTCTTTTTGAATATAACATGACAACAAGGAATGAGAAATTGTTTAAACCATGTTTACGAGGTGCGCCGAGAGTGTTAAGTATTAGGCGCCACTGTATTTTGGTCTCTATCTTTATTTTTATTTTTTAGCTATACGAGTATTGTACAACAAATGAATTAAAAAGACCTACTTATAAACCCAATTTGTTGTTCAGAATTCTATTGTTTTGTGCATGTCTAGGCGCTGTGCAGCCATTTGCTTAAAATAATCCTCTAGTAGAACCTAAATGTGCTGCGTTACTAAATGTGCTGCATATTTAAGAGCATTCAACGCCACATAATTGTTTCTATGCATGAAGCAGCTATCGCAAGATGGCGCTGCGGTGGCACCCGGACAAGAACCCGGACAACAAGGTGGAAGCGGAGAAGCAGTTCAAGGAAATCTGTGAGGCCTACGAAGTGCTCTCAGACAGTGAGTATATAATCATAGCTGTAATAAACTCAGCAGTCAGTACCCTTCAGTACGTTTTCGTTTTCTGTTGTTCTTGGAATACTAGCGATGATTGTTTACTGTGTAACAGCGGCATCAGGGAATGAGTGGAATTGTAATTAAAACGATGTGAATATTCTTTTACGGCTAATTACTTTTACATACATGTCTTTTTTTGAGTGACCCCTTCGCTCTGCAATATAATACAAAATCAGGCTGCGATAGTTTTGGTTATCATACAATAGCCAATTTAAGAAGAATTTATGACTGTGGTAGGGTATTTATATTTGATGCTGGACCGGGACACTCTGCAGAGTGCCTACAACGACATTAAATCTAGATTTTGTGCTTCGAATGTAAATGAGTAAGATGGATAATTTGCAGTATAAATATAACTATGACCTAGGACTTTTCTGTTCGTATTATTTTGAACGTGTTATCTTTGTATAGTCATGGGCTGTACTGCTATTGTAACTCTAGATTTTTATTAATTAATTCTTAAAGTTGTATGTATTTGTTTGCTACACTTTTGTGTGAATAAAAGATATATAAAAATTGTGTTGTTATATTTGTACACGATGCATTGATGCAAGTTGGTCTTTATTGATTGATTACTGAAAGTTGATAATTGAAGTGTTCAAAGTGCCGTACGTATAATTTAATTTCATTCTTGTCGTTTCAGAGGAGAAGCGCGGCATCTATGACCGGTACGGCAAACAGGGTCTAACCAACGGCTACGCCAATGGTGCCGGCGGGGGCGGGTCCTCCGGGATGGGACAGGGCGCGCCGCGCTTCCAGCAGACATTCCAGTTCACGTTCCGACGGCCTCAGGACGTCTTCGCCGAGTTCTTCGGCGGCAGGGATCCCTTTGAGGACATCTTTAGCAGCGGTGAGGGGGGCTTGCTGCGCGATTATTTCATACTTTACCCAGTACTGAGTGTATAAAAAACTTTGCCAAAAAATTGACAAAATATTTTATTTTAGCTAGGCTTTAGTTTTTTTCGCCAATTTTTTTCGGTCATCTGTCCTCTCTGATGCTGCGAAATATGTTAAATTTTTTGCGCTGTTCATCACTATCGTAGAACAAGTAATTGAACTTCTAAGGACATAATCCTCAATGAGAAATTTGCCAACTTTAGGCTTTCGCCGAATGAGAACAAAATTTAGACAACGACCTATCATATTCTTTTTGACAGATTTTGGCGTTAGCTGATCAAGCCGTGACTCTACCTTATGCATAGACCTTATGTATAGATCGCCTCAGTTTGTGTCGTGTTTGTTTGTGGGTTTGGAGTGTACTTTAACAGTTTTTGTGAATCGTTGGTAAACTTTTGCTGACAACTAATGAGCAATATTTACTAATTTCAGATTTATATATTGGGCTATACGCATTGACGATGCATAGTTTTTTCTCATAATTTTTCTTTGGAGCTGTTATATTATGTTGAAGATCTTTCTCACGTGGACATTTCAAGTGGTTCTATTGAACATTTTTCAGCAGAATTTTTTTTAGCCGTTGTTTTGTGAATTCTCATTGTTTGCTGGTTCAGGGTTTGGGATGGGCTATGATTCGTTTGCTGGTTCAGGGTTTGGGATGGGCTATGATTCGTTTGCTGGTTTAGGGTTCGGGATGGGCTATGATCCGTTTGCCGAGCAAGATCCATTTGGTGACTTTGGAGCGCGTCGAGCGCATATCCCCAGGTATGATCTTTTGTATATAAATAATAATGTAAGTTGTCTTGTTTTTTGCATGAAAAATACATTAAGCCTTCGAGGGGGAAAGCTTCTCTAAATATTTCGTCGGTGACGTCATTTGTTTCTAATTTATTAGGTCAATTTTATCCAAATATTTATTCTGCAGTACTTTTAAATCGATTTCATGTTTGATCTAATGTTTTGTCTATGGTTAGTGTGGATTTTTTGGTTTGTATGATGTAAAATTTTTGTCATCAAATTTCACTTACGTTCTATTTTGACTAGTATTGCGTAGTTGGAATTTTTTGTCAAGTCGTACTCAATACTTCATGCAGTATAATTTATTCCTCTAAGATTGTGGGATGAAATTTTTGTTTAACTAACAAAAAAACTTCTGTTTTTAAATTTTCAACTTGCATCACTGTATAATATTTTCGATTTTTTCTTGATTAACTTAATTTAAAGATTTGACTATGGATTTCGTGATTTCTGGACATTTGCAGTTTTTAAAATTGTTGACAAAATTGAGAATGTTACTGCAGTTCACAAAGAGGTCAGGGTCAAGGTCAAGGTCAGATTCAGACAGCAAATGGACGACAACACATGTCTCCCTTCGCCGCGGACTTCTTCTCCACGCCATTCGCCGGCTTCCACGACCACAGGTGGCTGTTGAAATTGTTTTTGTTTGCCGGCGCCAGTTTGTTTCTGTATCAAGGCTGCTGAATCTGTGTAGTTTAGATTGGCCGACTACAATTCTGCATGTGTATTGAAAGTTTAAGGATCGTATGTAGTAGCAAATCTAATACAATCCAGTTCTGTGCCTTGGCTTTGAGATTTGCCAAGTCCAGAACCTCTTCCCTATAGTGTTTTAGGACAAAGTATGCAATGTATGTATGCAAACCCAGTGCATGTATTTAGACATTTTTGACACAAAATGTTCACGACGTTTGAGGCTAATTGATAATGAAATGTAGCAATTCGTTTAAAGCCTCTGATCAGTCAATTTATATGATAAAATGTTATATTTGTTAATTTCATCGCCGAATGCTGCTTCTCGTAATGAAAATGTTTCATTAATAATCGTGTTTAATTATAGCTCTGAGATACTTTTGTTTAAAATCATTGATAATAATTGATACATTTATGTCTGCTAGCGATTTGTTTGCGTTATCATGAACATAAAGTTGAGAAATATAAATTATCAATTTTCCAATGCATCTTAAACTATTTCGTATTTCCAATTAATTCTCCATTGGATTTCATCTAATTAAGATCCTGTTTACATACAAGTAAATGTAGATGGGAAATGTTTTTACTCCAACTTCTTTCGAATTAATTTATTTAATATTAAATAATTATTCCGTAGCGCGAGTTATTATGACAATCATTTTTAAAGATATATGTGAGCAGGATTGATAGTTGTTGGTTTGTTTACGTTAGCGCGTTCAACATGACGTCGTTTGGAAGCGGCAGCGGCGGGGGAGGCGGAGGCACAAACTTCCGATCAGTGTCAACGTCGACAAAGATCGTAAACGGACGAAGGGTTGTCACACAGCGGTGAGCAGCAGAGCTGGGGTCTACGATTCGAATTCACCGTTTGCATTGTGTAAATGTGTAGTAATTCACTGCGTTAACTGTGTGCGCTTTGTCAAAGTTTGTCGAATTTTTATTGTTTTGGATGCGCAGCATTGAAACATCTGAAAGTATTTCTGGATCTTTATTGATTTCTGATGGCGATTCCTCATGTATCTTTTTACATTGTTTTCTTTGTAGGACTGGTGTATGCATGCATTGTATAATTACAAATCGGATCAATAAAATATATAAGATATTACGTATACGTTGCTGTTAATATGCTGTTCATTTAAGTATTCTTTAGTCTCTGCAGTGCATGTACAGTATCGTGTTCCAAATGTCCAATGGAGCCATAATGGTCAAACATATACCACCAATGCAAATAGAAGCAAGCTAATCTACTGTTGAGATTTTTATTTTGAGATCTAGTAAGAAATCTAGTGAGAAAAGTTCATCCTGAGGGTTGTCTGTTGTTGGCGCAGAGTCACGGAGAATGGATCGGAAACGGTAACCGTTGAGGAGGATGGCGTCGTAAAGCATCGGACCATCAATGGCGTCTCGCAGCCAATTGGCAGGCTGCAGTGACGTCATGACCCTCTTCTGTGACGTCATGACCAACATCCATGACGTCATGACCCACATCCATGACCCACATCCATGACGACATGACCCACATCTATGTACATTGATTCTCAGCCTCTGCTTCAACTGGCTGATGCTCGCTTTATGTCTTGAGCAAAGTTACCTTCTACTCGTCTTGATGTACTATCTTCTATTGTTACATTTAATCTGTGAACGCTGGTTTTTGTGATACGAACGATTGCGTGATGGTGACTTGATTGCTGGTCTTTGGTGGTGCTTGGACTACTGTGAGGAAGCTGTAAAATATCCTGAAGCGTGTTACTATCCTTGAGTTGTGCGTGATTAGTTTGATATATGGGCAATTAAAGATCAATCGTTAGGAACACAACTCGTTTTCGCTGTATATGCTTATACTGCAGCTTTCAAGAAATACTATGGAATTTCTTTAATTCGTTACTGTTTAAATTCGTTACTATTGAAGGTCCAAGTTTCTTTTATGTTCTGTGTTATAACTGCTTTGGTTGCTTGATGGAGTGTGACTGAAGTGTTTTTTATATGACAACGAAAGGATGCAATTAATTCCGGGTGTGTATCTTTAGTGAGATGATAGAAATGTTCTAACTAACATGTTTAAAATTTTTAATGTTTCTTTCAATTTCCAAACCCTTCGTGACATTAAATCAGGGCGCTGGTTGCATTTTATATAAAGCTTCTATTTGTCTAATGACAGCTTGCATCAGGGAATTGTGTGCTTGCTCTTTGCCGGTTTAGAATTTAAATCTGCTAGCTTGTTCTTGCACATGTTCCAAACTTGTCTAGCAGAAATAGTTATTTTAAATAAGCTTTTTTGGTTTAAATAAAATTTCGATATCACAGGCTGCGATATGTCGACATTTAACTAAAATAACACTGGTGAGTTTTTATTTATTTCGAGGCGTAGAGATTGCAACTTGTCATAAAATATATTTAGTAAAGCGTTGAATAGCTGAGGAAAAACATCAAGATATGCCTTGCGATGCGAGTTGATCCTAATGTTGCTAAATTTATCCTCTATGCTCTCTCGGCATACTGTACTTGAGTTTTCAATGTAACTATTTTAGCAATGCTTTTTAAGTGCTTTAAATCTTTAATTCTTATATTCGTCTGCATCTTGCAGTAGCACTACAAGAGTTTTTACAGGGATTATAAATCTGTACGCTTTGTATATACATCAATGTACGGTATTACTGAATGATTTAAAGTGAGCTCATTCATATTAGTTATGGCATGGCTGTATTTTTGAGTTGCTGGCAACTTTTTGAGTTTAATAAAACGTGTTGCGGATATATATACCGGTGAGTATATATACTCCCTTTATGCATATAGTGTTTCTTGTTTTGTACAGAAAAACATAATTCTGCTGTATTCCACGTGCTTAGCGGACCAACCTAAAAATTGAAAGAATTATTATTCCGAAGAGGATTCGGCAGTGTCACATGTTGTAAACTGTGCAAACGGTTAACAGTGTCAATGTGATGCACTAATCTGAATGGCGTGCAGTTACCTCTGTTACCGTGCTACCGATGGCAACAGCCATGTTAAACAATTTGTATGATTTATTTTTATATTGGGCGCTCAGCTTTAGTCAAATGGCGAATATAAACAGTGGGCTGCAATAATGTCTACATTAAGTAGGTTCTTACGTGATCAATGGTACTGGTGAGGTAGCATAACTTGTGGCGTAATTGCAATATGCTGATAATATGATTTTGTGATTTCTGATGTCAGAACAGCTTCAGGGGGCTTCAAGTGACATGACAATAAGCTGGGTGATTTGGGATCATTAAAAAACATCCGTTTTTTATTGTAACTAGTTCCTTGTAACCGTAAAGGCAATGCTAGTATAATATGTGATGTGCTTGCAAAATATAGAGTAACCTACCGGGCTTTATAATTCTACCCTGTGCGTAGTTATGTAAATACGAGAAAATAGTTAATGATTTTGTGTTCTGTGTAATGTTGCTTTTGGATCATTTCCTGATTTTATTTCCAAAATTGATTGCAATACGTTAAAAAATAGTCTATTAAATTTGTGTTGTAGGCCTACTCTTTCATAAATATTGAACATGTAAACGATGATTTTGAATTGTTCTATGCAAAGTCAATTTTGGTATGCTATATAATTTTTGATTCAATTCTATAGGCTTTAATTGCTAAGAAAATGTAGAAACAACTAAATGTCATGCTTATGTCTGCACGCACACACGCATTTACAACCACACCATTTGCCATTTGCAGCCGTGGACACAAGAACCCACGTTTATGTCTGCATAATTTTTTTAATTCTAACGTTAAATCAAGATTTTTCAAAATACAGACATTTGTCTGAAAAACAAAAAGCACAAAAAATCACATTTTGTGACTGAGAATATTTGAAACGCTTTCGTATTGCTATGAGATACAAACTTTGCTTGATGACTTTGAAATTATATCTCATCGCGGTGAATTTTTTTATTTAAAAATTCCACTTTATGTACTTTGATTTCGCTCAATTTTGAATATCTACTTTATTTTATAATCACATAATAACCGTTTTCAAATTGCGCTTTATTCTGCCTTTTATTGTTTGTCATTATATTTTGCGCATTGTATACTCTGCAAATACTACGATAAAAAGGATCGGTGTTTTGTATTATTTGTTTTAAAATATTAGGGCTATCAGAGATCTGTTCTCGGAAAAATTTAGAAAACTAGAGATTGCCAACTAGACTAGTGAGTATTAAAAATTGTATTTTTCCCCACACTCTGTCGGATAATAATTGCTTTGTCAACCGTTCTGTTTCGTCCAAAATCTGTAGCCTCTTCATAATATTTTTGATTGAGGACAATCAATGGCCATTGTGCACAGTTCTGTTTTTGAAAACCAATCATAAATCGAAATACAACCCTGAAAACGTAAATGTAATTTCTCGTTTTCATTCAAATCAATTCAACTAAATGCGAACGCGCCATGACCTAACTCCAAAATTTAAAAAATAAAGAAATTTCTCAACTTAGTACCATTTGAATCTATCGAACCACGGAGATAAACACCCTTGTAGGAATTTACTTTAGGCGCTTCAACATTTATTGGGACTTCCCAGCAGTATTACAAGTAAGTTTAGTAGGCGTAGTACGCCTAAAATAGGCTAAAGTTTGTTTTTAAAATCGTACTCCAAATTTGAAACGGGCAGGCGTAGCACTACGCATGAAAATTGACTATGATCGTAGCCTAGGCTATTGGTTGATTGATTTAGAACTACGCGGCTTTTAAGGCTAAGCAGTGTTACTGTGCCTGTCTCAGAATGAGCAGGCGTAGCGCTACGCAAGTTTTCTCTGGTCTCAGCTTAATTCTGCTCCCAGTATTGAGAACAGAAGAGAAGCCACTGAAAATGTCGCTTGGTAAATTAAGATGCATGTAGGCCAATCGCCGTGGCAAGTAGTAGGCGCGTACGGATTCGTGCCCACTCCTGCGTCCCAGCAGCTAGACCGCGTTGTCTCCGTAGGTCTAATCATTTAGATTCGCCTCTGTTATAAAACGATTAAGAAAACGTTAACAAGTGCGACTGCGAACACCTTACGTTGCCGTTGCACATCGCAAGAATGCTGCTTTGTCGACGCGAGTCAACCGGTGCTTGCGCTCATCGCTAAAGTCGCTGTATGCGATACAATGTTCACTGACCGACCTATCAAATTAGCATAGATACATGCACCCTCTGCATTAGCCTATCAGAGGCGACTAATGAGGCTGCATTCTTCACCAGGGGTAGTATAACGCGCAACTTCTGTAATTATTTGCAGCTTGGTATTTAGGCCAGAGCTTCGGTGGAGTTTTTGAAGTCCAAGAGGACCGGGGGGGGGGGGGAGGGGGGAGA
>JAQIWG010000141.1:0-44068 GCA_034695025.1 Chamaedrilus cognettii | reverse complement strand
AAATTAAAAGCGATGCCGTACCTTAGCTGCCGGAGTCGTTTCTATCTTAGCTTAGTTCCCGAAACAAAGAAACAAAAGTAACTATCTAAATACAATAAATAACCCTATACATCATAAAGTCGTAATACTGTATGATTAATCGGTTGTTTCATATCTCCAGCTTATATTTTTAACATAACAAATCAATTCTCTGAATGTTTTAATAACTAGTTTATTTCTTGACAACATTGTATACCCTGCATTGTATAGTTCATTTACATAAATTATAAAAAATGTACCCTTTAGCGTAAAATGCGCACAGTATTTTATTTGTATTCTTCATTTTATAGAAATCAATATATTTCATAAATTGATATAAAGTGTCTAAATATTGGTATACAAATTAATGCAGAGAGTACACGTTTGTTTTGCAGAATAAAACTCCAGATCTCGAAGAAACAATCAGGAACGCTACCCTGACTGCCCCTGCTGTGGTATCCCGCTTGACAAAAGTGTGTGATATCAAGGTTTCTCCACATTTTCGTACCGAGGAAGATTCCATTGTAAAAAAGTCGAAGCAGTCCAAAGAAGTAATTGCTAGTTTTAGTCTTCAGAAGTCTTTCATTGCAGATGTAAAATTGGAAAATTCGCCTGGCACTGCTCTGAAAAAACAAAGCGCAGTAAAAGGCAGCGTCATTCGTGAAACCAATTCATCGTCACCCCACAAGGATGAGAACTGTGATGATATTCGTAATGGAATTTCGGTTTTTTGCTTGGATACACCAGGCTTGTCTAAATCATCGACAGACACAACAGATAATAACATTATCAAACAACATCATTCCATTGCATCAACTGTGTCTCAAGCAAGTGCGTGCAGGCTGAGCACTCCTATCGAAACCTGCAGAGTCCTCAAGACAGAAACATCTACCGAGCAAAATTCTGAACTATCAAGGAATGTTCTAGAACGCGAGCAAGATGTTGCGGGCGGAAGCACATCGACCTTAGTTACATCATGTGGATTATTATCCGGTAGTAAATTGGTCATCGATGAGCATAATCCCACCGGTGAATCACAGAATACTTCGTTGGGAAGCAAGCGGCATTCAGAGATTACAGAAAGGAAGCAGTTGCCATTAACCAAAATCGTAGATCCATGTCATATCGATTCGCTTTCAGATCAGCTATCAGTAGGGCCTTGCATGAATTCGAGTTCTAGTATTTCTGGTTTGAAACGTGATCATTCGGGCGTGATGCTGCGAGCCAGCTCTACGGACACATCTTCCCAAAGCACTGTCGATGCCAGGCATCATACTGAGAGCCTGGACAAAAAACAATTTACTGTTCCAAGCCTTGCTTCCGCTGTTGCTACAAATTCTAATGATCCCTTATCGCGAATGAATCGAAACAAGCCAACAGAGCTGAGAGGCACTGTTTTAAGCGGTGCCCAAAAGCGAAAATGTTTTGACTTTAATTCGCTGCACAAATCAGCCAGTGTCGTGAATTGTCGCTTCGATGCATCGCAAGCGATAGACTCAAAAAAGGAATTTAATTCTCCCATCAAACAGTTCATCGACCAAACACGACATGGAAATAAAGCGCTGTCCGAATCTGAAGAGCGGCCGACGGATCTCAGCATGAAAACGCTGAAGGGCATCGAAGAGAAGAAACAACATCAGATGTTTGAACAACATCCGTCAAACAATAACGTTGTGGGTAAATCATCACAGGACGAACCTCTCAATTTAAGCACAAGCTCATCTCGACGAACTTCCGATAGAAATTCGTCTTTGCCACATGTGATAGTATTAGACGACGATGAGCATCGCGACGCGGCATCTCAGTTTTCCCATCTAGTCACATCTCCCCTGGATTTTGCTAGATCAAGCCGAAGAGGATTGGATCATGGAGAATCGAGGTCGGTTCATGGTGGATATAGGCCAGGTCGCAGTGATTCGAGTCAAAATGGGTCGAGGCCAGCGTCTTCATTGGCCACTCCGCCATTGAATGGGGCCAGTGCTGAGTTTTGGAGGTCACAAGGTTATCCTGGTGTAGACACTGCTCAGCTTATGGAGGTAGGTTGCACTAAAAATTATTCATGGAAATCCTCAATAATGGAGAAGTAAATCATCTGCGTTTATATGAATTTTAAAAGTATATCAACGTTTTTCTATTAAATATTGTTTTTTTGTAGTTTTTTCACAGGGATAATAATTCTTCGCTTTTGTTATTTATAGATTGATTTTGGAAGTCTTAAACTTTTAATCAGTCATCAAGGCAATATTTAGAAATAACTGTAACAAATTTGGTCAACCATTCATACAATCCACCTACATTTTAAAATTCATAATTGAAATTATGTTATTTTTAAAGTCATTTGTTTCAAGAAGTTTCATGTCACCTTTGTCAAAGATAGAATAGGATGCTTGATTCAAGATTTCTTACTCAAACACAACAATATCTCATAGTTGTGTTGTCATCATCTATCGTGCGCTCTGGCTGTGTGCCCATACAGTTTTTAATTTTATTTATTTATTTTTTATTCATCAATGAGCACAAAAAATTAAAACATTTCAAGACATAAAATACAAGTTCAATGACAGGGTGACCTAAGGCTCCCTATAGTTCACAAAAAACCACAGTTTGCGCTCACAAGGCTCCTAACAACACATGATGCATAGGTTCTCACAATCACCACAAGTGTACTGCATAAGATCGCCTGAAAAATCTTAACCACCAGCTGGTAGAGAATGACAGAAAATGTCTGCTGTTTGAATGTGAGGGTGTAGCGACGATTAGATTTAGGAACGAGAGCTTTTAGCTTATGACAGCTTTATAGCTGTCTGAGCTTACAGCTCATAGAAATGTTTATAAGTGTAATATAAGTGAATTGAACCAAAATAGAGATTCTTTACATTGCTAGTTTGTGCCTAGTTCGTGCTTTGTCGATCATTGATTGACAATGTTTTACACTGATTTTAATATGAATTCATATGATACTTAATTATAATACCTGTATGAACTTACCTCGTTGCGTATATAGCTGATATACAGCTATTTTAACATGTACATGTACATCATAGACTAAAAAATGACGTGTGCAAGGTCTGGCAACTTGAGTGCGTTCCGGGTGCTTGACACTCAGCGTCTGTTGTTCAGGTTATAAACATGTTCCAGAGATTACCCGCGTGTTTATATACTGTGTGTTTCTAATAAAAGGTATTTGATTTGATTTGATATATTATATGCGTGTAGGTCTATATCATGCTGTATATCATGAACGTAACTTATAATGTTTGCGGGTATTATGCAATTCTGTTATTTGCGTGCGTTGTGTTGCAGACGAGTTCCTTCAACGTTGCCCATCTCGCCCAGTTGTTTCCGTTCGCCGCACTCATGCCGCCGTTCCACGCCGCTTTTCCGTCTGCCTACCCCGCCTTCCCCATGCACCTGGTTCCGCCGATGCTTTCCAGTCAGACCGATGACGCTTTCCTCGCTCGAATGATGCAAGGCGGTGGTGGCGTTCTTCCGACTGGAAACGCTTCCATCTCCGCGAACGATTCCCGGAATAGCTACAATATTCGACAGCAGCCTTATCCGCCAAACTCGAGTTACAGACACTGAGGCCGGATTTTCAATCAATAATTAAAATTTAATCCGAGGTCACGACGTCATATCACCCAATCAGCACACTGAAAACTTGATCAGGGATTTATTTAACGCCATGTGATTGGTTTAGTAATACGAATCTTGAATGTAAATTGTAATTCTAGATTGAAAATTTCGGCCTGAGTGATTTGGACGTCGAAACCGATTCTATTTGTTAATAATTTGATTGTTAGATGATTGCACAGCAAACGTAAATGCTGCCAGGAAAAGTAGCAGAGAAATGAATACTAGGCTATTGATGTGATTTCCGTTATGTTTGGTCAGATTATGCTCTGGTCACATTGATTTTGAGGAGTTTAGGATTAAGTTTAGTTAATTAAACTAGATTTAAACTAAATCCTGTCTTACACATTGCTGTTGAGCTTATCATGACCTAATTCTAAACATATAAGTAACTTTATAAATAATATAATTGATAATAATTATATAAATAACTGACTTTAAACAAAGCAGTGTGACCAAACAGAAAGGACCCCTATAATTGATGTATATATGGTAGCTTCTCTCGCGCTTCTGAACAGAAAACAGTTTAAAGCTTGCCATTTAACCATTCTCTGTAATATACGTATATATCAGATTCAACGTATAGGCTAGTTTGGCTTTTATGTTCATTTAGCAGGCAACTAGCATTTGCTGTAAAAAAGAAGAAATGAAAATATAGAATGTGTTCGAACTCATTGTTTTGTTTTAGTGGAAAACTGTACAATGTTCTTTTGCTTGATATCAACCAAATAACTTATTATTTGTCTCAACTGTTTAGGCCTACTGCTAAAAATAGGTATCATAGAATGCCACAACGGTGGAAGTTCATAGCATGGTGATAATTATAGTCCAATATGGCAATGCATGAATAATGTCATTTAAAATAATATAAATAAATATTACATAACAATTGAACTAATCTAACCTACATAATCACCTAACCTACATCGATTTAAAACTACAACATTCCTTGAAAGAAGCTAGGGCTCACATCAGCCTTGGCGCTTGAAACAACCTTAGAGCTTGAACTAGCCTCAGTACTCGGACCAGCCATAGGGCTGAATGAGCCTTAGGGCTCGGACCTGTCGGTATAATTATAGAGTTCAGATCCAACGACTCCAAGAAAGCGTTCAATCGTTGAGCGGATACCTTCAAAGTGTGCAACATGGGACAAAGCTGAAGTATCAGTTCGATCAGCTATGCCAACATCTTGCCTCGTCTGAAGTAATCGATGGATAGCATCCCTTCAACCTATCAAGTTGTAGTCTGTCGTGCACTGTCAGCTTCAATTGGCGACAGGCCTAGGCACGACAAGCTCTGACAAAACTGACAACTCTATAGGAACCCAATTTTGTTTCCTACCCGACAGTGACTCTGTACTTTCCGTCGTCATGTTAGATCATCGCGATAGGCCTATCTATTGGTTTGGAGCCATTATATCTATTTTATCAAAATGTTTATCAGCAACTTTCGAAGTCGTAGTCTATTTTATTAAAATGTTTGTCAGCAACTTTCGCTTTCTAGTCTGGCCTATTGTCTATAAACTCTGTCATGTGATTCTGTGATAAGTATCAAGTAGAAAATTAGCAGGTATCTGCTATATCATAGTATCACATAATGCCGTTGATTAAGATTCTATCGTGAGTTTCAGCATTAAGCGAGGCCGAGCGTCCTTTTAGTCTTTAGACTGACTGCGATCACAGAAAAAAGACGAAAAAAGCATATTTTGTGCTATATGTCAAGCAAGAGAGTTACAGCCAATAAAGCGAATTTGAATATTTGATTTGAAGCTATATATTTTCTGCATATTCAGAGTGCTCAAGCATTGTACCAACGATTAGACAACAAGTCCTAGACTATTGCGCGTTTTGTTTCGGTGCGTTTCATTCCTCCAGAAAACATTGTAGCATAGAATACTCAGAAACTTCTCCAATTTTTCTCACAGGTCATTGTGGACTAGCTTAACAATTAGCTTATCAATAAGAATGGTTATTGATTTGCAATTAGGCCTAGTTTGCCACTTAGCTTACCAGCTATAGTTTATCAATAAGCTTAGCTCATCAATTTTAACACTTTTTCACAGAACCATCCACCAAGATTAGCTCAAATTGTCTTGGAGATGTTATACCTGTAGGCAAGTCGCAATCGAGTAGGTTATCCGGCTATACCTCCAGTTGGGCAGATGGCGCTTTAACGTTCAGAAGCATGCAGTTTACCGCATGCTGCATGCAGCGCCCTCGAGCGAGGTGCAGGGGCCGCGGCCGCAGATCTTTGTTGAATCAGAAGAAATGCTTTCGGTTTATTTCTCGAGCAATCCGAGCCGCCGGTCCGCCGATGTTGACGTTAGAGCGCGCGGTGGATCGCCTTCTGAAAGCGGCAGCGACGGCCGGCATTCTGTGCTGCGATTGCTTGGGATATTATCATACTTCACTAGATTTTGTGATATCTCATGCAGGAATTGACTTCCGGGGGGTGTTGGAGAAGTCAGGGGTTGGGGTGTCAATTTTCTTTCCCGTTCAAAACTCGCAACCGGAGGGGATGGGGGTTCTGACAGAAAAAATTCTCCCAGAGACACACGATTCATCTGATTCATTTCGACTCTATCGTTAAATCAATCCCACTTAGGCCTACGACAGAGACAAAATGTTGAAGAACATGATAGTTCCTTCGTCAAAGCAACTCAAATTACTCAATGGTATCGTCTACCCTGACGACACACTTTATCCTACAAACCCACTCAGGGGGAGTTCTGTGGGGGGGGGGTGTTCCGATAATTTTCCAGGCCGGTTGTTGTTGATTTTGAAGGCCAGAGGGTATTTACCCCCTGATGGGGGGTGTTGTATAAATCACTGAATTCTCAGCAAATGAGGGATCTGAATTTTATCTCAAATTTAGGTTTCCCGGGATACTTTTTGTGTAAAATGACGAGTTGTGTAATCTTGAGATGGTACGAACAAAAACTGAAATCTAGTCAGTTTTTGCTGGTGGGAACCGGAATCTAAGGATATTCGATTTTAGTTCATTGGTAGCGCTGCTCTGCATGCTATCGACGTGAGCAGGACGGATGATATTTCTGCGCCAGCCATGCTGTGGTACATGGACAGTGACGCTTCTACAACAGCAATCACGGGGCGGTAATCTTCGCTTAATCAGTATTAGCGCAGCAAAAAATTAATTTAAAGGCTTCTACATTAGATACTGTTACATTAGATCTACATTAGATCAGTAGTATATCACAAATATAATATTAAGCACAAGTAAAAGTGTTGACTAATTGACCAAATTACTAAGAAATCGGAAGATGGTAAAAGTGCTATATTTTTTGGAGTAACCACTGCTATATTTTTCCGCCGCAACAGAAGTCATAACCGGGGGCGAGGGGAGCGTTCGACTCCAACCTGAATTTTTGTCCTTTGGATTGGGGTGAAACCTATTGCAAAATAATAGAGTGGCAGATAAGGTGAAGTAGCTCAGGAATACGGAGCTTTGTGATCCCTGGTATCCAGCTACAATCGCCACTGTAATAGGAGTGCAGTCGATTACAGTTCATATTTCCTCGATTGTTTACCAAATTTTTTTAATTAAACCTAAGTTGCATAATCAACAGAATATGAGAGACGATTCAACTGTCGAGGAGAGTTTCTTAATGGCTTCAAAATTAGTTTTTAGTATAAATAAAATGCTTTAACAATGTATTGTTAAATGAATACAAGATTACACAATAATGCAAAAAATGTCTAATTGATAGCCTAGTATTCTCAAGGTCACGCACCCCCTCTCAGTCAGACGGTTATTCTACAACGTACATTACACAGAATATCCAAAATATATAAATCTGGAACCTTCCCAGTGGTTTCAATCCATGTTAAACATTGCACGCCAATGTTGTAAAGCACAGAGTTCAAATACCATTTTCAAATGTCACAGGCTAACATCGACATCCTTCATGCTTGGACCCAAAGCTTTAAATTCTGCTAAACAAACGCATCCGGTGACTTCTGTTGACTGTGCACTCTGCTTTGCGATTGTGTATTCTAATTAATTAACTACAGGCCCCAGCATTGAGCTCCTATTGAATCTGTCATTGGGATGGATCTGTCATCTCTTGTCTTGCTGGAATTCTTTTGGACTTCATCGACTAAGGCTGAACTTTTAATGTCGAACTTCTACGCAATGAACTGCTTTGTTACATGGGTCCAGACAGTGGTTTTTATTTTAGAAAGTTTTAGGACCATGTGTAGTAACGAAGATTATTACAGTCCGGTTCTGCCTCAGAGAGCCGCCACAAAACCGCTTCTTCGTAATTTAGTCGTCTTTTACGACTCGCCCTGGGCTGCAAGCCAATTCTTTGTTCCCCGGCTTGTAGGGGGTAGACACAGACAGTGAATAAAAACATAAAAATAGTGGAATCTTAGCTCCTCAATCGAAAATAGTGAGCAATGTGCTAATATGCATAGTCCATCTACAATAGTTCTACTTGTAATTATACATATTTATGGTCTGATTATTATTATAGCTTTATGGTTATAGATTCTACTAATGAAGGTTCTGCTATGCATCAAGCTTCTGCCTCGTTTACGTTTACGGCTTAGGTTCTACAGTAATACCAGTAACCAGTGTACTCAAGCTCAACTGCACACACGCATGCCATGCGCCGCTCAAACCCAATACCTGCGCGCTACTCTGAGCCTCGGATGAAGTCGTGTATGCGGCTGCTTGCTGTGTTGACACGGTGTCACGGTGGAGCGCCGCGACCCTAGTCAAACACCGGTCGCAGGGCTCGCGGCACGCAAGGCAAATACAGGCGACGTCACCGCCTGCTGCTGCGGAGTCCTTCGAACGGCTTCTGTTTTCTGCGTCGTCGGCAAATATGGCCGCCGTGCGAGACTGCGCATGGTCGAGAATCTGCAGCGGGCAGCCTTAATAAAGCTAACGTAAAGTGGGGCAGCTCACGGAACAGTATATAGATCTGTTGTGACGATTCTAAATTAGCCTACTATAGAATTTCACAAGAATTGAACAGAATTAGAATAGAACAGAATATTCTATAGAAAAAGTTTGCCACTGTAGGTTAAAAGCAAAGTGGCACAAAACTAATGGCTGCGACTGTCAAAATGTCCATCGATTTTTTAATTCACTTATTGCTAGAAACAGGACTAAGTCTCCAATAATTGGCATGCAGCATTTACCAAAAACTTTATAATAGTACGTGCGTTGTCACAATAGACTGAGCGAATTGAAGAATAAAATCGTTGTTTTTCTTAATTTTCCTCAATGCAGTATAGCATTATCATTTTCTAAGTTCGTTTTTGCTTAACAGTGCACTAAGACAGTCGAACTAACTTGCTGCCTAGCTACATTCAATTTGACTCTGAAAATAACAAGTATAGGTCCGTTTAATATGTCTAAAATACAGTTCGACAGCTTGAAGACTTCAACACGATCATATGACCTTAATGATTTCTGTAAAAATTGTCCAAAAATTATTTATAATAAATATCGCTCTGAACTACCATTCTTAACTGTAAATGAACAGTTGCGGCCGTGACAGTATTGTAACGATATTGTGACTTTGAGTACAACCGTATTTAGTATATACCGCTAGCATAGGCAACAATTGCTGTATCTTATGCTGACTGATTTGGTACTTGGGATATTTTGTACACGTTCCATATTTAATTTATTGGTTCCTCTTATTATTGTTTAATGCTCTATCGCTTGCGATGAAATAAAGATATTCATATCTCTCATCGAGACCGTTGTCCTCCCAGCTCAGAATTTGGTGAGCAATATTCAGCAAATCGTCAATAGGCCTATCAATGCGCTTGTTCTTCGACATCACACAATTGACAAAATGACTTTGTGTTGGTGTGCATGACAGAGACATTTCGAATCGATGTCGTCATACGACTGCATGTGAAATTTCAGTTAAATATAGGCCCGCAAAGCTTACTTATGAAAGCCGAAGTAATTTGAGCGGTTTGTTGTAAGACTATGGCGTTTTTTGTTCACTCAACTCTCTCAGTGTTTTGCTGCCACACCATTAGTTCATCACGATTTTGCTTTGCTTTGCTTTGCTTTGCTTTGCTTTGCTTTGCTTTGGGAAACATTCTGCAATTTGTTGAAAATATAGTTTACTTTCTAATGATGAAAGAATTTTGAAACATCTGACCAAGTTAAAGTCGTGAGTTTGGTGCCACATTTCTTTTACTCGCATGCAGTCTACAGGCCCATAATGAATGTTACTATACCTACTGTGCGCCACATGTAATTAACGACAATAATATAATTTTAACATTATATTAGTAGATTCTATTAATTCTGTCATCTAATTTAATTATAGGCCAGACCTACAGATTAGCCTCTGTAGAAAGTCAAATAACGGGGAAAATATCACATGTGGCCGTACATGATAATACTGAATTAGGTCATCATGAATTAAATACTGAACATTACTGTTATTTGACAGATGAGCTCAATAAGCTAGCATATTGAATCAGTAACCTAGTCATGATCGAGTTACAGGTCATCTAACTTTCTGAATATTCACAAAAGCAAGAATTTAAAACCAACCATTTTAGTAATAAATGAACACTTGAAATCTGACCAAATGCGCCTCATGAATCTAAGCCAATTTTGACTTAAGAGCAACAAAATACACCGAATCATGGAATTGAAATATTTAGTGAGTGTTAGCCCACCTGTTTTCTTCTGTTGTGTGTTGTGTTCGTACGCGTCCGATACACTGCCGTAGCATAATAACCTTGGCATCCTGTAAAATTCAGCCAACGTTTCAATAATCATTCGAACTAACTTTTCCATGCATTCAAAAGCCCTGCAAAGTAAATGCACTAGTTTCTTTCTAAAATCCTCAAACGTCAATCTCTATTCAGCAGCATACAGTCACTGACTGAAGTAGACCTACTGTCGAAAAGTCGTTACTCATTTTATAAGTCAACACTGCTACCGGTACTCTATTTACGCTCGTTCTCGGTAGTCATAACCACGCCGCTCAGCCAGTTAGTCCCACACTTGGCTCGTATATTTAATCACTCGTTTCGGCCCAACGCTTAATATAGTCCGTGCAATCGCGAATGCCCTTCAACGTCCTATACCAACCCAGCCTTGTAGGCGTCCGCTCGAAAGCCCGTCCTCTTATTAAGCAGCAAGCCTAGACACTGCAGCCTCCAGAGCTGGGTCACGAACGAGCCTCAGAAACGTCAAGTTCCAGCATGCGACGGTCATTGCGATGTTAGCGCCTTTCCTCCCCTCATCGCTCAACGTGGAGAACACAGGGCCAGCTGCACTTATTGCTGACGATCATAGCCCGGCACTGAGCCACTCAGTCGCCGCACGAACCACTATCGTTCGACACTCGAAGCTGGCGAGCCTCTTGCCATTCTCAATTCGTTGATACTTAACGCAGCAAAGCTCAAAAACGCTCGAGACGAGAATAATCGATGAGTTTCTCGAGTTGAAAGTCAGCTCGAACGGTGACAACCCAAGAAGAGCAGTTTAATCCCCCTTGAGTCACGCCATGCGAATCGACTATAATATATGGAGACCTCGCCACGACTTACAAAAAATGATACAATTAGTACACCAGTATTTTTCAAAAAGCAAAAATGCATCTCTTAGCAAATGGTCCTAATTTCACTTCCGTTTGGTAGGCTATGGCAAAAACAATTGGTTTATTGTTCTCGCCGAAATTTTTTATTTCGGTGTGGTCTGGGAGAGTGTATTCAATCTTTATACTATAGCTCACTATCTTTAAATCTATCTGCCCCGCAAATTACCCGTAATGTCAACTACGAATTTTAAAAAAATCAGTTTATGTTGTATCCTATAAATTCACGAAGTTTCACTTCAACTGCTTGCAGTACTGCTACAAAGTGATCGAAAGTTACAGAACTCAGCTAAATGGCTTGCAAATTACTATTCAGGAAAGCAATGATTTACATACAGACTGCGAAACAACGTACGAGTCAAATCGCAAAGTCAGTTGTTGACGCTACAAGGCCCACTGGAATAAATTTGTAATCGGCAGATTCAGAGTTTTGTAATCGGCTAATTTAAAACGTGTTCTCATATGCGCAGGCTACAATTAGCAGGATACAATAATCCGGTACATGTTAGAGTGCGTTTCAACAAAACTCCGCGCATATTGCTTGTGGAAATTATGAGAATCATCGCTTGTGGAAATTATGAGAATTATAGACTAGGCCTAGACACAAGTACTCGTGTAAAGTCGTTAAAACTTTACGACAGCTCTTTGACTTCTTTGTGCTCGCTGCCTTTCGTCTAAAAGACTGCACACTGTAACCGACTCAATGACCAATATCAGGCCAGTATACACAACACCGTCCAAATCTCGATTACTATGCTCAATATGACATTACTCGCGATCAAACTCACCTGCGGGCTAGTAAGTTAATAAATCCGCGGGTGTAGAATAAATTAAAGCAGCCCTTGATAAAGCAATCTGGTCTAATATAACAGAGCCTTCAGTGAGGTCGAGAGACGCGGGGCCGTTAAAAGCAACGAGCGGAGGGCTCCGGTTCTGCATAGAGCCAATAATAAAACTATGTGGCGCTTTCATGCGCGCCGCCGCCGCTCGCATTGTTTACCCACGCCGCTTTTGGCATGACTTGGGAACGCCTATGCGCAAAAAGGAATATCCACAAAATGATATATCCTACACAAATTAATAGACTTTCAGTCAAAATGAAGTTGAACTAGGCGCGCCTGTACAAAAAATTATTTTCGTCAAAATGCTAAGCCTATTTCCTACACAAATCGATAGACTTTAAGCTAAAATAAAGTTCAACTTGTGATGGCCCATGCATAACAAAGATTTTCTTCAAAATGCTACTTCCAATACAAATTAATAGACTCTCAGTTAAAATAAAGTGGAATTCGAATAATAGAGCACAATAGTGGGCGTATGTATGGCTCTGAGCCAACGGCAGGGCTTTTAGACCAACCGGTGGACGAGCTGTGTGGTTCGTGACAGTTAGCACGCCTACGCGAACTATGTACATTGCAACTAAATAGTATGAACTATTGTAGTTTCTGTTAGAAATTTGAGTCAGATGTTTCTGGATAGTCATTAACTAATAACTTTCATAACAGATAGGCTACATCTCTGGCGGGCCCAACTAAGCGATATCAATATGTTTAACTTAGAAGCGATAACGTTTACAGCCGATATGGCATGGGATAATGATTGCTGAAATGTTTGTATCAAGCCACTATGCGAATCATGAAAATTTTCACGCGAAAAATTAATAAACATGCATTCTCATGGCAAATCTAATGCCATAAACTTAATAGCAAATGAATGCCAAACGAAATAGTAACCTTAAGCCAAATTTAAGGCAAATAAAAAATATTAGGCCCTATATTTAAGAAATTTTCTGAACGAATGCTGATTTAGAATGTGAACATCGATGTAAATTTATTTACGAACTTACCAAAATATAATAATTTAATCAATATAAAATATATAAATTTAAGAAATTGCAACGCAATACTGAACAAGGCATGAGTTACAAGATAAAACTTAAAACATTTAACACACGATGGTCATCAAGAATCTCATAGCATACACAAAGTCTGATAATGAATCAATTTCAGATCAGTTGTAGGCGGCAGGCCCCTATATACGATACATGTAGGCTATATAGCAAAAGAAGCTCAGATTTAATATCGTAATCAAAGCATTAAAATGTCATCTACAATTATGCTGATGCTATTTTTAGTTTTAAAATAATTAACAATAAATAAAAAATCTTTTTCGATAATATCCAAACCAAAATAGGCCGAGAATTAATGCGCTCTATTTAAGCTTAATTGTTATTTAGAAAAACCAAACGAATTTTCCTCAATGCTGTTCAAAGAGGTGAATGCGAATAACGTCACACCGGCTGAGTAAATTCTGTAATCCGGACGAGAACACAGCCAGCTGCTTGCCAGGTCTGCACACTGCACAGCACCGTGCCCGATAAGAGCGGGCTTTATCGAGGATTACAGATCGGGCATTCAAAAATCCAGTGGGTGCAGATTCGATACTATACTGCGAAGCGAATTGGCTTTCAATAATATTATTGCTATGCTGAATAGCACCATGCCACGCAGCCGTGAACGTACTCTTCGATTGGCCTGCTATACCTCTAGTGCATGTTAATCTGTGAACCTACCACTTCGTTACATGTACGTGAGCTTGTTATAATGCTTAGGTGTATCGTTTGCCCTTTAGGCTGCTTTTGACGTTTAGTTGGATTGGTATTTGGACGAGTTTGACTGTGAAAAATTGAAATAAAGCTCTTATAATAATGATATTTTTTTCAAATTTTTATGGTGGTTTTGGGGCGTGGACGAAGTAGGCCCATCTGGATCCTAAAATTTCAAATGGATTGTGTGCATACATACGTCACAGGGAGGCTGTGTCTTTTTTCTTGATTAAGCCCCCCAACAAAGCCCCTTTCTCCTCAAAGACGAGTAAAAAACGTAAAATTATCGCCCCCAACATTCGCATACCCTCTGGCGCGGGTGAAAGCTGGGTGCCAGCGACATGTGGGAGGCCGGGCAGAATCAGCGGCGTATGGGGAGATATGAAATAACAATGGGCGCGCCAGGACGCTCATCTGGGCAGAGACCGCCCGTCCTCCCTGTGATAGAATGTGCACACTGCACAGGCATCAGGCACACTGCTTTATTCGTTGAGGGCTGGGGGCTAACGCCCGCGCTTTGATTTCATTCATCTTTCGGTTAATACTTACTCGTCGACATACCTCCCTCAGAGTCCCTCTTGACGGACAACTTTCAACGAGAATGCATGTACCGGTAGCTATATAAGCCCAGAATGGAATCTCGGCGTCAATTGTCAAACCTTCACTTTTTAGATCTATCGAGCGCCTGAAAATATGATTAATTCGTGCGTTTAGTTCTACAGTAATACCAGTACGAAACAAATAACAAAGCACTACGCACGGTAACACATCAGCCATCGTATGGTAGGCTCATGTCTAGCACAAAAATCATTGCAAAATAGCATTATAGACCTGCTATAGTTAAGCAGATATACGGATCTTATTGCATGGGTGCAAACACTGCCCCGGTGCCCAGTCGTTGGTCGTGTTTACCTAACGCTCACTCGAAGCGCTGCGAGCAAGCCGTCGTTAGTTATCGAAGTCGAGCGAGTTAAGAGGTCGATAAAGCCCTTCCTCGATGATGTCTAAATCTACAGACGTTCCGCGATCCGCTACTACAGTGCAGCCTGGAGTGACCGGCAGCGGAATCTGGAACTTTTCTGTATACTGTAGCATAGTCAACCGGCCGCAGCATCTGGAGAGCATGGTTTTGGGCAGAAATGCCTTTGTCGAAGGAATTGTTAAGAGGTGCAGCCAAATCTCGAAAAAGTTTGATCACGAAAAGTCGTATGACTGGTGCAGATGGAAGGGGAGGGGGATAGAGCTGAACACGCCTATATCTAGATCTACACCAGGCAATGTAACCCATTCCATTCGCTGCCTCCCTTAAGGGATAGACACAAAAAAATCAGATGTCCGATAAGAGTAGACTACATACTTAGATTGCGGTAGCAGCATGGGCGCAACAACCGGGGATTCGGGGTGGTCATGACCTCCCGAACTTTTGAGATACCTCTCCATTTTAAAGCGTTAACTTTTCTATATAAAATTTGCCCCGACCCCCCCCCCCCCCCAACTTTTGGGATGACTTCTCCATTTTAAAAGTTTTCTATATAAAATTTGACGCTAATCTGACCCCGACCTCCTAAACTTTACGAGTGTAGTTGCGCCCCTGCATAGCAGAGCACCGCACCACTGTGTAGATTGCGGAGTAGAAGAGTGGCTTCCTGCAGGACGTATTTTAAGACAAATTTGCTACCCCACAGGATCTCCCCCAAAGATAGTTTGGGCGGGCGGGGGGGGGGGCGGGGGGAGGGGTGGTGGGGCTGACGGAGGGCTTCAGGCATTCTTAGCTGTGTTCAATTTTTTACAATTACTAACAATGCACACCTCTTATGCCCGTATGCAGTAGGCTTGCTAAATTCAAAATTTACGACAGAAAATTGTGAATTACTACGTTGGTGTTTTACAATTTCCATTACTATGCCTACAATTGCACTTTTCGTGCACAACTGCACACTAAAATATGTTCTGCTCGCTTCAATTAACTCACTAGCTTTCATGTCGAATATGAACTGCACCCTTCGCAAACAGCAACTAAGGGCCTAGACATGACATGTCGGAACACATCGTATTACGCAATTAGATTTTTTGCAACTTGCCTCGATCTATAATAATTTATGACTCAATTCCGCCGAACTTGAAAGTTATATTGAACCAAACCGAATAGAAGCTAAATAGGCGAGCAAATGTCCGTCTGTCTACCGTGTGACATAATTATATACATCTGCGTTCATATGAAAACGGGTCTTTGCCTCCTACAGTTTGATTGTAAAACTTGTCAAATCTAACACTAGGGCCCAGTACACGTTCGTATCCTCTAATGGCCTATTTAATGCCTGGTCACACCAAGGGGCAAACTGCTATAGACAACTTCTCAAGCTGACTACAGGATGAACGGCTCTATCACATATTATAGAGCAACACCAAAACCCGCTGTTTTCATACAATTATGCGGCACGCCAGTGATTATTGCTCATATTTTGCTGATAGTAGACGCATTACAGCCAATCATACTGCCAATGTGCAGTGTATAACAGGGCTGAGCACGGAAGGTTGTGTTGACATTCAGGAGGAGTCGTTAAGTGCACGCCACAAGGCTGCACTGATGTGTCTATGATAGTAGGAGACAGAATGTCGTTTTTGATTGCTCAGAAGAGGGGTGGTAACTGAAAAAGGGACAACGGCAGTCGGAATAAGCATTTTTATAAACAGGATCTTTTTGTTTTAACAAAGCAGTTTGCGACGAACTAGCAACGTTCACACAAACTGGGTTCAGTGCGCGAAAAACAAGAAACTCCCGAGCAAATTGCCACTTAGCCCTCCAAGCTCTTTATGATCCCAAGAAAAAATTATGGGAAGGCAACGCTATAACCCAACAAAATGTCAATTTTTCCACATGAGGCCCCTGAAAAATAGGAAAGATAGTTTAACAGCATAAAAGAGTTCCTTCGGTCGGCATGCATGTTCTGAATTAGAAATTGATAAAGACAACAGTATAGCACTATGCTAATCAATAATTTATTGATGTAAACAAAAACTTTCTAAAATGATTTTCATTCATACAGGCACTACGTAACGCGCTGTAGTTGTGCAGCTTGTGCTCAAGCAGATTCAATAGAAGTCAAGCAACATGGCTGCGTCAAATCGAGAAATGCATAACTAGGCGCAAACACTGATAACTCAGTGAAGCTACGACATTCAAGTTTTGATGTCTTTCACTGGCACTGTTAATCGTAATCGTAATGATCAATTATGATCATTATCCTTACAATCAATCACCTAATCACCAGTCGTAGCTGAGGTGTACAAATAGGCTTGTAATACCTTACAGTTGCACCTTGCGCCAAAATCTGCGCACAACTTTCAGTTTGCGCCTAATGATCTAAGCGCAATAGTTAGACACGATTAATTATACCGCACCTGGCTTCTTCAGTGCTGACAGGTTCCAGTAGATTACCATACCTTTGCTGCAGTAATTTGACTTTGTTTCAGATATTTACTGAACTCATTTGAAGCTAACAATGTCTAACAGGGATATGATGCAACAAAAAGTTTGACATCTACGAAAGTACGCTGCTCGGCGATACACAAGGCAATACAGCAGACGATCTCGAAACTTGAACGTGTTGCAAGCGCCAGAAACTGAAGCACAACATGAAGAGCACAGATTAAACAAACTAGCTTCAATATATTTCAAGAAACTAACCCTATACGTTGAACGATATGCAATGTTGAACGCTAATAAAAATTTGAAATCCTTTTTTTTATTGATCAATGCAAGCATATAAAGTATGGTTTAAACAAAATGCTCTTTGTTTTCAGTTTTTCAAATCAATAATGAGTACACACATATTAATTACATAGTCATTTATGGCCCTAAAATAAAATGGATATAATTTGAAAATGCTGCAAAATTATCACCATACACATTATTTTCCAGAGAGCAATGAAATCATTTCATACCAGTAACTTTCTTTGCCCGTAATCAGAGCAATCATGTCGGTTTTGCTCGTAGTAAAATTTGAAATGCTAGCCTAAGTGCCCCGAGACATTGTCCCGAGATCAAAAAAGGAAGAAAAACGCAAAGAAAAAAAGTAAGGATTATTTTTAAAATATGAATTTGTAACCAATATAGCATATCTTATTTAAAATTATTGATACCTATACCTGTCTCATAGTTTCGTCTGGCTTGCGTCACGTTGCATTGCTGATGTGCTGTTTACACATCAGTCGTTCCCTCATCGGCTGAGGGCTTCTCTTGCTCCGACTCTGCTGCTGCTGCTTCCACCGCTGCCCCTTCTGCTGCTGTTGCAGAGATCATCCCGTGCACGACAGGCTGGTTAGATGAAGCTGAACAAGGAGATCAGCATTTAATTAATTAATATGTTAACCAGTAGTTACCACGAATAAATTTCACAAATGTGATCAAATCGACATTTTATATGAATTTATACAGTCCATGATCGCAGCTGGGAAGCTAATGCGAATTATTGGTTAACAATAAATAAATTTGGGATACACCACTGCCTTGACTTAAGCTATCCACACCATAATGTGCAATAATGTTTTATGTTAAAACAAAAATGAGGCACTACATTTTGCCTTAAGGGATTAAATGACCCCAGCAAGTCGGGGAACAAGAATAGACTTGCAGCCCAGCGCTTCCCGGGCGAGTCGTAAAAGACGACTAAAGAGGGGGGAGCGGTTCTGTGGTGGCACTCTTACACAGAACTGGACGGTAATAGTCTGTGATACTCAAACACCGTCCTTAAAATTTAACCCCCCCCCCCACAGTTTGCTACTACCCAGCGTTGTCAGTTGTAGTCGGCTTGTGACATTTTGTGCATAAGAAGCATTAACAAAATATATTAATGATCAATACATCAATTGATTTGTAAAACTCCACACAAAAGGCATTTTGTTTAAATCATACATATATGCATTGATAAAAATTCTTATCGAATATGTATTTCACATTCAAATTAACATTAAACTTTACATCTGCAATCAAGAACTTTCAAGATCGATAAAACAAGAAGTCCAAGCAAACTTGCTTTCAGTTTTTCTCTCCGATCCGTTAGCCTGCTTGACAGATTGATATTTCTCTCCGATAGGTCTTGGTATATACGAGCCAAGCTTCAACGGTTTAGTCAAGGGATAACTGGCAGTGTGCACAGATTCCTGGTGAGTATATGACGTCACGGGTCCGTGTGCTTGTGACGTCACGGAACTGCCAGCGGATCGCGCCGCTCCCGGCGAGGAGCGGAGGTCGATGCTTTTGTAATGATCGACAGCCTGCCTGACGCTGACAGGAATCTGTGACACGTAAGGTTTCAACCTTGACTTCTTGGCTAACTGTCGACACGCACAGCCAAAATAAACACTAAGGTAAAATATGACACTAAACGCAAATTAATTCCATTAATTGTTTGCGAGTACAACAAACAAATTCATTATTTAATAATCAAAGCGCCGTCAAAGCAACAAAATAAATGCTTGATTGAGACAGGCCAAATTGAATCGCCATCGCTGTCAAAAGATTCGAAAGGAAACATGAAGTGGACCACTTATTGTTAAATAAAAATCAATAAAATTAATGATAAAAATAAAATAAATAAATAATTCTGCACCAGTCATAGGTTTAGCTCCAGTGATATGTCCCATCAAGGTTCACAACATTTATAATTCTCTGAACCCACCTTACTGCTGCTGCTGCTGCCATCTGTTCCATACAATCCCCTCGCAACGTTCAGTTCGTCGCGCGCCGCTGCGAGCGCTGCGCTCACGCTCACGGTCTCGTCCGCCGCCGCGACAGCCTTCTGCTGCCACCGACGCATCTCCTGCGTCACACGGTCCACCTCGTGTATCTGCACACGAAACCACCACCTCATGCATCTGTACATCAGGAAACCATTCACAAGTTGAACACGGTAAAGGACCTATCTTGTCAAAATCAATGCCTTTGACACGAAATTCGGGACAGATGTAATAATTTAGGGAGAAGTATACTCTGGAAGAAACATTGTGGCCAAGTGGTCAAAGTCGCGGAGCCAGGATTGCGTGCTCAACAGTGCTTTGGTTCGATCCCGGCCACGATAAAGATTTTTGAGTCACTTCGTGCCCCCTTGGCAAAGATGGTTTCAGTTCGCCAGCCCTGTAAGTAATCATCCATTAGCGTGGAGTGCAGTAGAACAGTTGAAGAAGTTCTCCTAATTCACCTACTTTGTCAAAATATTCCATTTAACATTTTGTTTTTATTTCGTGAGAATTGAATCTCCAAAGCTCCTCTTTAGTCAACGGCCTAAACGTTGATATCGTTAATGCTTATAATGTAAACAGCTATAGTTTGAAGAAGAACATCTAGCCTAAAACCTATTTCTCTATGTCTTGAAATAATGCCACCCTAGACCTCAGGACGAATCAAGCGCACGACGCTAAAAGTATTGAATTTTTATAAGAAATGTAGAATAGACTTAAAAGAAATGACAAAAAATCAAAAGACGTCCAAATAGTATTACAAACCTTAGCCAATAAATTTCTGTCCTTTTGCTCCAACTGCATTCGCAGAAGAGCAGTTGGCTCCTCGCTGTGTAGAATGTTGGCCGCCTCCGTTTGTGTTCCTTCATCCTAAAGCATATCAACTTCGTGAAACATACAATTTATTGCTTTAAGCCCCGCATCGAATGTAATTAATAAAAACACACAATGTCAAAAATGTGGCGACTGGCTAGTATATCTTCTCAGCAGCTGGATGTACATCTTGTAACAAATAGCAAAAAAATTAGCAGGATAGATCTTAGAGAACAAACTATTTAGCAAACAATAAAATTGATAAAAATATAACAATAAGCACATCTGAACATTTTTAGAGCAGGTCACCCACCTTCCAGCTGTAATATTTTCTGCAATATCATTCACTATAAACCAAAGAAATATTAAATTCTTTAGAAAATGTGCTAAATTCAGATAATATATCCAATTAACTAAATTAACACTTTAAAATCTATTTTTAAAGCAATCAGATCCTACCATCAAAGCGCTATATATTTCCATTCAAAACAACAGAATATGTTGACAGCAACCTCTTTCATGCTTTCCTCTTCTTTACGCGGCTTCGCCCCTCGTGATTGGTCTACGATGACGTCAGGCGAGTCAGACTCAGGCAGGTGTTCGCTGGGGATGGGTGATGGCTCAGTTGTAGAACCTGCGCTCGCGGTGGGTCCGGGGGGAAACATGAAGGTCTGTGTGCTGCGGAGATTTGTTTGTTGGGCGGCCAAAGAAGAAGATGCATGAGTTTGGAGGGGATTGGAGAATTCAAGAATCAGTTCCGAGCCCTCATAGTTCACTAAACAATAGCCAAAATTAATTTTTAACATTACAATTTAAACAATACATAAAACTAGCTATGCTACAATAACATAAATAGCATTCACTAGAAAAGACAGAAGTTCTGAAAATTATTGTAAGAAATATTTTGTTTTTCGTTATTCATCAACCATATAACAGATTAACAAACGCAATCAGATTAGTATCAGTCTACATAGAGCAAAAAAAGTAGCACAGAGATCAAAATAAATAACATGGTCATGAAGCATGAGAGCAGGCAGGGCACGCATATCGGTATCTTTAACGAAACTTTAAATTCTGAACCATCTCTTCGTTACTGAGAATGCGATGCAGCAGACCAGAAAACATTAATGATCTCAATGCATGAACCATACGAGTCCCCAGAACACAAACCGAATAAATCTCATACAGCATTTTGAACGCAGCATAAAGCCTACTGTATCTGGGATGTGCACTATATCTACAATTATCTACTATAAGCTGGGATATGCAGCAAAAACTGTTTGATTATTTCTATGATGGCCCCAATTTTGTCTGCGCTATGGAACACTAAATTGTAAGCCGCTTAAACAGGTTTTAGCCACAAGCCAAATACTTGACTTACGCGGTAGGCCTGCATATACTAGGCAGTAGACCCCCTATTTAATCCCACACCATACGACACTTACCGCCCATGATGCTTTCTAGGTCGACCCAGAAGCTCGCCCTATCGGCAGCTCTGACATCATAGATGTCGCTGGTGTCCTCAACCGCGGCCCAGAAAGTCTCCTCGCCCCTGGCAGGCTGCCAGAGCAGCCGATCGCCACTGAGGCTGTCACCGGCTTCCTCCACCAGGGTAGAGTTGTGGCTGTCCTCCTGAGCAGAACAATCCGGAAGATCAATGCAAATATAAAATAGATCATAATTTTGCAGGTTTAGTACAATATATTCAACTGGCAGGAAAAAACCAGAAGGGACCTACCAATTTATTAAAAAAGCTATGTACAGTCAAAAAGCCTCTATTTGTTTTAGTTGCTTTGTCAATGAAGGCCTACACGTGCCAAAAAAAGAAAAAAAAATTCAAATTCAAATTTTCCAAATTTAAATTTGTTTATAATGCATAGCACTAATATATTAAATGCAATTTTAAAATAAATGCTGTTGAGTTTAGCATTGAATAAAAATTTAGTTGACGCACTGTAAGATAGGCTTATAATTGCAGGCATATGATTTCTGTAAGATAGGCCTACAATTTTCAGGCTTATGATTTCTGAATTTCCTCATGCTTGACCTCAATTTCTAAACCAGGTCAAACTTGAAATGCTCAGAAGACCTACCGCAATCTCTGAATACTCCTGCTTGCCGACAGCAGGGTTTTCAGCTGGGGTAGTAGCATGGGATATAGAGGATTGGATGTTGTGAGGATCAGAGCATCTGAACTGCAAGGATGTGATGAACTTCTGCATCGCCTCCGGCGACTGGGAGAATCTACTCAACGATGAGGCTTTGATTGCTGTGGCAATAAACTCGGCTTGGATGCGAGGATACTTGATACCCAGTAACTTGAGCGTTTGCCTGAAGGCTGCAAATGAAACGCTAACAAATTGATATTGCACCATTTTTGTTAATTATCAAGCATTTACAACGCATGACTGTTTTTAGGCTAAACCATAAGAAACCATCACAATAATTTGATGACAATTTAAGCTGCAAAAATACAGTAAATGTGACTACTTTAACGTTTTCGTTTATAGTAGGCCTATGTAGTAAGAATAAAAAATCATCACAAATTTAAATTATGATTGAGATTTTTGGTGCAAACATAATCCAATGCACCAATGTATGGCCATCCAATGTAATGCCAATAAAAAGAAAAATAGATTACAACTTACAATAGCTACAGGTGATTGTGTATGACCACAAGAACGGATCCAGGGGGGGGGGGTGGGGAGGATGCATCCCCCTCTAGCATAATCTTTTTAAAAAACATTGCTAAAAAATATTCAATTATTGAGATGTAACAATAAACGGTGTAAAAATGTGTGATAGTGTCAAAAGGTAAGACGTCAAATGTAAAAGAAGAATAGTCCAGAAACATGGTTTTGGATAGAGTTTGATCGATCGAGTTGTGTTAGCAGCCTCCCGCCCCCGCTCGTGAGTTCATTATGGAGGGAAAATGTAGTAGACATGTACAAAGCTTTAGATATTCATTCCCCCCCACTAACGAATCCTAGATCCGCCCCTTTATGACCAAAGTGTATTCCTACCAAGATATCAAATTACATGGACATTACTTCAAAACACACAGCGAGGCGCTGTGGTGTAGTGGTTAAGGAGTTGGACTTTATGAGTCCAGAGGACCTGAGTTCCCGGCGCCGGCAAATATGAAACCATGCGTTACAGTCCGTTCAGCAAGGCTGTTAAATATACAAGTGTCACTAGCTGATAATCATCGTCCAGGGTAATTTATTATTCTGGTTGGCGCCAGGAAGGGCATTCGGCCGTAAAAACCCAGCTCCGATATAAACGTCTAACTGTCTTAACATGGACACGGCGTTTCAGGCTTGCCTGTAATGCATAAGAATGGACGTCAAAAAAGATGATTATTATTGCTTCAAAACAGAACCACTGTCTGACTAAAAGTGTTATCTGCAATACAATAACAGTTCTACCTGATTTGGCGTTTTGTATGACCACCTTTCGCCGCTTGATACTGTCGCTGCTCCCGCTGTCAGTTGATAGTCCAGGTGTCGTTACTTGAGTAGATTCACAGGACGGTTGTTGACTAGGCTGGACGCATTGACTGGAATTCTAAAAAAAAGCGTTTCACCTAAATGCACCAAGCTAGGTAAATGATCACCAGGAATAATGAAAAATTGTATAAGCTGTTAAATTTGTGTCCATGTCAAATCTTTATATTTACAAAGGTGCAATATGTCACACGCAGCCGTTTGGAGGTAATCTATCATTAAACTAGTATTCTGCAGTGAAGTTCAGCGTTTAGCGTTCAGTCTTCTGTGAAATTATAGACTATGATAATAATCCACTGCTTTTCTCTCCGATGCAAAATCCAACCCAACAACGTGTGTCCAAGAAATGCAAGCTAATAAAATGCGACTGAAAATCAAAATATTTCAGGAACACTGACATTATACGCATGCAAATACTGCATGGAATGCTCTACTAAAGCCTAAACTTACACTTCAGCTAACTAGTTAAACTTTCACATAGATCTAATACTGTAGATAAATAACTTCAACGGCTGTTCAGCAGTAATGCCACGCTAATGCATGGCTAGTCGATACTGAATAGGCCTGGGACAGAACGCTAAACATAGCCAGAAAGTTGCACAAACTGCTCATTTGCATTGACCTGTTTTAATTAAAGCTCAATGAAATTCAATTCCTGAGTCCACGGGGTCTCTGCCTGAATTACAACATCACATTACAATGTTGCCTCTAAAATCGAATTCCGCAAAACTGTACCGTTCGACTGTTGCTAAAGCCTGTCGAAATAAATTACATCACGGCTGGTGTTAAACTGATTTACTGCTAAAACTATTGCAGTCCAAAAAATAATTGCAGTAGGCCTAAGGACCAAGCCTTGAAGTTACTTACTAATTCAATCAGTTAATCACCGAAGAAATAATTCAGTCCCAAAACTTGCAGAAAAAGGTAAATTCAGATCAAAAGTAATTCAATCTCTATATATTAAGCTTTCACATTAGCTTTGTTCAAATAATTTCCATCTAAATTAGATTTTAATGAAATTAGATTAGACGATAAAGTTATATATATTTACTAGTTATATATTTACTAGTTATTACCCCCAATTCTCTTCAGGTGATAAATGCCCAAGCAGGTCAGAGAATAAAGAATAGATTTGCAGCCAGAGCTCCCTGAGCGAGTCGTAAAAGGTGACTAAAGAATAGGAAACGATTCGTTAGGCCTACATGGTCCTAAAATAATAAAAAAAGAAGAAGATAGGAAGTTAAACGTTATAAAAAATATTCATACCTGGTTCATTCCTTCACGACGACCAGTGCTTTGCGGATCAGCGTTCAAATTATTTTCAATGATGATGAGAGAGTCCTGTGTATCCTCCTTCTCAACTGTATTCATGCCCACAGGCTCGCTACCCAAACCCTTCAGATTTGCATGTAACGACAGCCACATCTTTTGATTCGCTTCTCTAAGAAAACCATCCTCTTCTATCAGCTTGCTATTCTCAGCCACAACACGAGCTAGTTCTTCCTTAATCTCCAAAACTTCATGTTGTAGTTCACAAGTTTGGTCCTCCAGAAGACTCATTTTCTGATTGAGGCAATCTTTCTGCCGATTCACTTTGCTGACTTCGTCGTAGGCCGCACCCAATGCTGACTCCAGTTCATATAATTTTTCCTGTGAACTGGTTTTGTTGCTCTCCAGACTTTTTCCCCTTTGTCGAAGACTTCTCTCTTTTGCCTCAAGACGTTCTATCAAGTTTGACATTTCTTCGGCGTGATGCTCAATATTTAGTTTCTCCATTTCCAGCTCAGCAATTCTTGTTTTAAATTTTGTTTCAGTTTTTTCACGGGCTGCAAGGGCACTTTGAAGTTTCATTTTGAGTGCAAATTCACTGCTTTCGCAGGCGTCTATTTGCGATTTCAAAAATGCTTCGTTTGATTCCAGTTTTTTCACTGCTGACTTCAGCTCTGTGTACTGTGTGCTCAAATCCTGCAGATTTACTACCGTTTGGCGTTCAGAAAGCCCAAGAGTATCATTTTCCTCCCGCAAACTTTTTATGCAGGCTTCCAACTCAGATATATGCATTTTCTGCTCACTGATGGCATGTGCATCTCTGTAGAAGAGTTCTTTTAGAGCATCGCGCTCCTTCTCAAGATCCTTAACCTGCGTAACAAGATCATATTTTGATGCCTTAATTTGTGTTACATGTACATCAAACTACAGAAATTGAAACATGACCGAACCAATGCAGATAGTGTACTTTAAAAAACATTCATCTGCAACATTGTAGGCCAACGTGAAAATTGATATATGGATACATTTCTTATCTTTCACAAAAATATCGCCTAACAAATTATCTATCAGAGATATAAATCAAATGGAATTTGAGTTCATAACATACATGCCTATTGTCTACTTTGCAAGAAACCATACCGTTAGCATACTCACTCTGCTTAAATTCTGATAACTACTGTAAATATTCAATGAATAATTTCCATAATTTTAAACATCAATAATCAGTATAATCAACATTTAATCCAATGACTCATCCACACTACTACATAGGAAGTTAGGAACACTAACCTGCTGCTGAAGGGTATAGTTCATCACAAGTTCAAGAGGGCCTTTAACGAGCCAATCAGAATCGAGGGATGTCGGACTGAGAAAACCTAATGTCTCTCGAGTGCATGGTAGCTCTGTATTAACTGTTAAATTCAATCTTTTCTCCGCAGGTGCCAACAGCCTTTCTTCTTTTAGACATTGAACATTTACGTCACGTGCTGTGCTTTGAAGAGGGTCACTATCAGCATTATTCATAAATGTTTCAGCGAGCGTTTTCATTTCTTCAAAATCCTTTTTGATTTCAATAGTCACTGCTTCCAGCGCGTAACGTTTGAGAGATTTAACTTTTTGAAATTCTGAAGTGCAACTATGCGCGGCACCAACGCTGCTAAGAGATAGCAATTTATCCTCAGCAAGCATTAGACTAAATTGTGCAATCAGATTCTCATCCTCGAATTGTGTACTTTCCGCGCTCTCCAATTGTTTAATTGTTTTACACAACTGTAATTCAGCACAATTCTCATTGTCAAGGTACATTTTGATTCGTTTAAGCTTTTCAACACATTTCTGCAATGCAGCGCGATTGTCTGATTCCACTGCTGTAATTTCAGTGGGTCGATGATAAGGAGCAACTTGAGACAAAATTTGTTCTAGAATGTCTATATCAGCATCGATTTCTTGTTGACAGATAGCCCAAAATTGATGATCAGTGTCATCGGAAACCAAAGTATAATCTTGATTTATTTGGTGCATAGAATTTTCATCGATGGATGAGATTAGTTTTTGTTCGATTTCATCAAGCGCTCTGATGGTTTCCGCAAATCTGACATCGTTCTGCTCGAGAATTACAACTTGATCCTGTAGATCCTTAATCCTTTGCACATTCTCGCCGTCATCGAGTGTGAATTGAGTGTCTGTTGGTAATTCGCTATTGGACAAAGAAATATTGTTTCGTTCCAAGTCGTCATATGTTTCGTATGTTTTGCTTTCAAGGCCGAGTTTATGCAATGGTTCTGTAAAGCTTGTATCCTGCAAATCAACATCAGACGAGTCAGCAGTGATTCCTGACAGAACTACTTCATCGCAACCTGCGACATCAGTTTCGCGTTTAGGTAATTCACAGGCGTTTGACAACATTTTGTCTCGACTTTCGTTTTCACCAGAACACGTCTTCAGATCTGTGTTTAAGGCTTCTATTGTGTCTACTTTGTCCAAGTCGAGAGAAATGCAGCTGATCTCATCAAATCCTGACGTCATCGTAGAAAACGACTGAACCATTGGATTCTCATCATCAGAGTCGGACAAACTGGCTGTCAGCTTGCGAAGATTTTCTCTTGAGAGTCTCTGGTGCCGTTCTCCAAAACTGTCGGTGAATTCATTGGCTGGGTGATCGATGGTGTCAGCCAGTGTGACGTCTCTCTCAAGTTCACCGATGTCAATTGATTCGTACTGAGATAATCTCTTTGTCAATAGAAGGACCTGAATTTCTAGTCGGCAGTTCTTTTCCATCAGTTCCACGTCTTCTTTGTCGTAGAATGTTGACATGGTCTGTAGAAACAAAAAACAAGTAATAAATATCTACAGTTAAAAGACATTATGTGCATGCGTTATGTGTCCGCGTGTTGTGCACTATGTGTATATGAGTAATAAGATATAAAGCCAGTGACAGATAAAAAATTTAAAATTCTGTTTGCCTATTGTCTATTATTTATCCACAGAGGGCTGCAAGATACGTTTGAAAAGGAAGTCTTTTTGCTGCATCCATTATTTGATTAAAACTGGTTTTAAAACAAGATTAAAATATTAGGTCTATATGTACAACTGACATGTGCCCTGGAAAATTAGAACTTCAGTTTGAAACATTACTTCCATAAATAAAAAATGCTGGTGGACAGCCTAAATATCCATGTTTTATTTCTATGCTGAATAATTTCTCAATCATTTAGAAAATTAAAATACTGGAGCGTTGCTCACTCTCTCCGTGCATTCTTCAAGCTCCAGAATTCTAAACTCTAGCTCCTCATTCTGGTCATGGGCTTCCTCCAGTTGGCATCGGGTCAGTTGCTCATTTTCTTCCATTTTGCGCAACTGAAAATGAAACAAACTTTGGATACCAAATGAATACAAAAGACTAAAAATAATAAGTGTTCTAAAAATATCGATTTAAGGGTATGTGTGAAAAGTCTGAGTGTTCACAGAATGGAAACCTAAATTGAAGATTCAAAGTGCTTCAAAAACTAGGTTTACACTTTGAAACTTAAACTTGAATTCAACAAAATCAATAGCAAATCAGCGACTACAACTAGATTAATAGAATATTAAATAAATGCACAACCAACCTTGTCTTCCAGAGCCCATACGGCAATTTGCAAGGATTCCTTTTCCAACATCCAATTCTGAAACATAAAAATAAAATTTTAATGAAACTGCAACAAAGCATATTGAGCGGTTGCAGTAGCGGTAGTAATATAGCTGCTAAAATGTAGTCACGTGCTCCAGTAAGCATGGATTCGACGCTGGCCTGTTTCAGCTCAATAGAATAAAAGTGAAAAAGATGTCAGGAATGCATTGGGGAACGCCTGCAAACAAAAACTGTGTTAGTGGTGTTACTCTAACGTGTCTTGTGAACTAGAGCGATGATGCTGTTGAACTATAGTGACTAGTCGCCTAGTAATGTAGCTGACGCAGGCATTTGATTCCATCTGTTGATCTCTGTCGAGTGTCGTTCTTTATCGGCGATCTTTCGGATCACGCATTAGTATGGGAAAATTTCGCAGGTTTTTTCATCTGTGTTCGAGACGTGTGAAACCTTAAATTTAACTCCTTGACGCTCGCAATAGCATGCAAATTCAAATTTTCTCATGCTAATGCGTGATGAATCCGAAGAAACGCCAGACCCTTCTTCTCTAATTTTCTTCTGTATGGCAACCAATATCCTGCAGAATCTTTTGATCCAAGAATTTAATGAGCACTGACCAAACGGTGGCTTGTATCGGTATAATATTATGATGTTAACATTTTTTTAAATGGTAAACCTGGATGGTTACTAATTTGTTACAGTAAAATTATTCAATGACTGAACGAAGTTAGCAAAATTCATCAGCTATGCGCAAAGACGAGATGGAAACGTACTGAAATTGGTCATGCAATAATTTTTAATCACCTGGTGGTCGAAGCGGAGGACCTGTGGTTGTGTTTGAACCAAAGAGGCACAGTGCTTCTCCAATCGCATGTGTTCCTCCATCAGCTTCTCGTAATCCCTGTGAAGGCTCTGTATCAACATCTGTGTGGATAACAAAAGAAACAATAAACAGTTTTGAATGTAGAACAATTCAATGCCAGTATTAATCAATGATAACAGAACTCAGTGAAAATTATAATTTCACAACACATACTATTTTGATCTGGTTTAAAAGCGGTTGAAGGATTTAGAAATGCACACGGTACATAGGATGTTCCCACCTCGTTGCTATAATCATGCACAAACAACTGAACTTACTCATTATCTAATTTTGCACCAAATGCAAGGAAACTTAAGAATACTAGGCACTCGATTTCATCTGCAGTTTTCTGTCTAGTGTTACTCTATTTCGGCGATCCTTCAGATCACGCATTAGCATGGGGAAATTTTACAGGTACACATGCTGGTTTATATCTTGAAGTATTGCACAGCTTTTTGCAGAAGAATAACACTTAAATCCAAAAAAGTTCAATTAATTAACTTAATGTAACAATGAATATGCAAAAGATGAATACTCGTGTTAATCAAGTGGGATTTGAAAGTTACTTCGTCAGAATGTCGGTCTTGTTTAGTTTCGGTGCCGTTACACGCGATTGATGCTGATTTAATTTCATTATCACCCTTTTCGTTCAACTACAAAGCACGCAACAAATTATTTTTTTAACAATGCTGGTTTATATAATACACAATGTAGGTCAACAGTTTGGGCATAGGCTAGTAGGTTACAGCCGTTTTCAACTATTTAGATTTCACAGGCGGTTAGAGTTATTTGAATATTTGTTCTATTCAACGAAGCTGCTCAGTTACCATCTATCAGAAACGTAAAAGTGGTAAATGATACAAGCATTCAAAGTTAATTCATCAACAAACAAAGGTTTTTAGCTAATTATGACTTTTTCTTTACCATGCCAAAATCTGCATACTTTCCTGGCTAAGTTGAGAGGAAAATATTAACAAATTAAGCAAAAATAAAGTTCAAGGTCAAGCTTAAAACCTCGCTGTTGCCTTCGTCTATATCCGGCAGCAAAAATCTCACGCTCTGAAACAATTTGAACACATACCAAGCAAAACTAGTGTTTTCCTCGAAACACTGGTCAGCTACAAAAATTACTAAACATAATAAAAATTAAAGGACATATAAACTTTCCTTGCGAAAAACAATAGAGCATCATGATAATTAATCTAAATTTTTACTTATTTGCATTTGCAGGCTCCATATAAATAGTTCATTTCGTCATTGATACTCACAAAGCCTTCATTCCATTAATTAACTGCATTTTAATGCAGCAGAAAACATCTGAAATGCACAATATATTATACATTTTTGCAGTCAATAATTTCTGATAAAACTGGTAACAAACCTTTGGTGGTCGCTTCTGTTTCTGTTTTTCCTGTGATTTTATTAGTAGAGCAATACGTCGATCCTTGTCCTATTTTTCAAAGCAAAAAATTTTGTTATTAAATCCATCGCTTATTTCATTATAGCTTAAAAAATATACCTCTTCTTTTTTCACTCTGTTGCAAACACTAGAGATGTTGAATGTATATCTACATTGAGTACAATATAAACCAGGCCAATACAGCAGATAACAAAAATTAATATACTTTACTTCAACATTCCAGCATCAGTGTGACTCTAATAATAACCTCATCAAAGCTGCAACGAAATTGAGCATCATCGACACCAGTCGTCATAGCGCTGATCCTGGGAAGGTTTCTAGAAGTCGGACTCCCCCAAATATTTTGAAACGATTGCTCAAACCCCCTAAATATTTCAGCTTGTAAGTTAGCCTGGGGTGGAACATCTGTCAAATCGTAGTGCTGGGGTCCTAAGGTGAGCTCAGCTGGGACAGAAACCTCGCTATAATAGTCCTTGCGCAAATACAAACTTCATATACGGATCCCCCAATACTTTTACTTTCTTATGTTGGACTTCCTGTAAACTTATTTGCACCCCATCATCACGTCTACCCGCCCACCGGTACAGAACATGTACACTGTATCTAATACACTGCAATCGTTTCAGAAATAGCTTTAATATGCATGACTGATAAACAAAATATGATTGCTCCGCTATTAATAATAATAATGAGTTTAATGTCCGTTTCGGCGTCTAATAACGCCATCGGGAACCATTATTGCTTCATTATTACATCATAATGCTACCTGTAACTGTCCGTTATTATATCATAATACCCCTGTCTGACCTGACTCTCCAGTCGAACGTCGTCTAATATCTGCTGCAGATCCGCGTGCTGCTGCTTGTATGACTCCAGTTCAGTGCTGGTGGAGGAGGGTTCGTTTGAATGACATCCAGTGGACGCAACCAGAACATCATTGAGACGGCCAATCTCTGCCTTGTTTGTCGACAACTCACAGTTCTACAACAATAATCATTATTTCATATAGAACATATACACACATGTAGAACATGCATTCCTTCTAGATAACATCAACCTTCAAAATATTAGGCATATAAGTCTAAGCATCTTTTTACATTGCCATGATTTATTTACTATTATGGAATTTAAATCAAAAATAGAGAAGAAATGAAAGCAATATTCCTGTCATCTATTCTCATATGATGCAGTCATAGCTGCTCACGCCGCCCTCCGACACCACAGGAATACAGCAACAGGAGCGACAGGAATAAAGCAACACTATAAACACAGCAATGCTCTGTGGGCATTGGTTTTAGATCACATATAGCTGACAAATTTTACATTCTAGTATTTTGTTGCCAAAAAGAACTAATCTGTCGCATTCATTGTCATCTAAGTTCTACATCCATTTTTCTCTGCAGCACAGGTTGGACATTTCCTATGATGATTCTTCTACTCTATTATAATTTCTAGTCTTTACCATCTCTATACTCAAATGTCTCAAACCATGCACTCATACATCACCCTTCTCTACCTCTATCCAAATGTTCTTCCCTTCACCTTAACCAATTTTCTCTTCACCGTTATATATCTACAAGCTGCCACCAAGTATTTGGCTTACAGCATCGTACGCTAGCCAGTGAATGAATAAAATATGGCATAATAACAAATTTAAGTCAAATTCAAAACTCCACCAAGTTGTTGAGCTGTCCAGTAAGAAGTTTAACTTTTGCTTCAAGCTCCAGGTTACATTCGGTCAGAGCGTTGTTCTTCACCGCTATAGCCTGGTGAAGACTGTTGGCAAACTTGAGTTGTTTCTCCAACTCATACAATTTCTTTTGCTGCAACAAATATCAAAATAGAAAATATTGACACACAGTATAGTACAATATTAAACGATTTAGAATTGTGACATTTCATAACAATTAATTTTTTTTGGAAGAAAACTTATAAGCAATGAAAATTAGAGAAAATTAGTTTAAAATCAGAAATCAGCTTGGAATTTTATTTGAATCTCAAAAAACATATAGCGTCAAATTAGCTAATGCTTTATATTCATTATAACGTTGTATAATGTTGATAAACTGCAACAACGGTTAACTGCACCTACACCATTAATAACTGAATGCGTTTCAATGTCTAAATCAAATATCAAGTTATCCAGTATCGTATTATATATAAAAATATAAATATTTTCAATATATTTTACTACCGTATTTGCTGTGCACAGTGTACAGAAGCCAATGGCCAGAGGAAAAATTGAGAAAAAGTCCCATGAAAATTGAGATTGGACCACTTAATGAGCAATGCTCTAACCTAAGCGAGCGCTTACAGATTGGAGTCAAACTGGAAGCATGTGCTTACAAAATTCCTCAGCACTGGCTGACTATTGGGAACTGTTCTAGGCAGCGGCGTAACGCCTATTTATCAACAAACTGTGGCACCAGAGAACGCCTTGGTAGTGAATTGGCAGGCAGCTGGAAAGTGGAAATCTATTTCTGACTTAAAATACAATGTATAGGCTGCCATCGTGTAGGCCCGTCCTCCTTTGTAGTCTTTGTGCTGACAGGCAGGCTGAATTTGGAGGTTTAGGGCATAGCATTAAAGAAACTTCATAGCCAAATCTCTACAAACTGATCTCTACATTCTTTATGAGATTTGCAGCAGCGCTTAGTTGCATATGCACTGTGCAGTCTTCGACTTGTAATCCTGTACCGGCAACGAAAGCAAGCAATAATCCTGAAAGCATTCCGAGTGATGAAAACTGAGAGATAGCCGATTGGCGAAACGAACCGAATCGGATCAAATGTGTTGGGCTGGGCGTGCCGCGAATGCTGCATAAACATTCTAACTAGAAGCTCAGCTTGTAGCTTCAGCTCGGCCTAGTAGCTTGATATGGCGATATGCCTGAAAAAGTATCGCTGCATGAATTTGGAGGCGTTCATAAACCATGTGCGAGTAGCTGATGGCAAATTCTGTAATTTACATCTTGTCTAAAAAAGCTGACTGATATGATCTAGTTTTTTGGAATAACAAGCCAAAGTTAGCAAGTGCAGGCCTTTGGGCGCCATACTTTGAAGTTACTTGACCGTCATTCAATATATCATCGACAAATTGTTCTATGGGGACGCAGGCTATTAAGATGTGAGGATTCGACGGATAGGATAATGTGGAGGACGGGTGTCCAGGGCTGCAAATGGCCTACACCTTCGTAAGCGGGGAATGCGGCTACAAAACTCGCGCATGTGTGCTTTGGCTACTAAAATTCTACTAAATAACAGTTCTACTAAAGTAACAGACCTACGCTCTTGCAACATAGGCTAATCATTTGTAAAATAGATTTAATATAATTATTTATATTCGGCTGTCACCATTTTCCCTGAAAAACAGTAGTCTGATAACAATATTCCTCCTACTCCATGCTGAGGATATTTATTTGAAGGATGCTTATGGTGCCTACCAATGCAATAGTCTGCAGTGCGCACCCCCCTGCTACAACGCTCACGTCGCGCGCTGTTCTCACTTCCTCTGGAATGTTATTCATTTTTTCGACCTCGCGCGATAAATTCAGCAGTTCCTGAATGCTGAGGTTTTCAACACGCTGCTTCAACATGCTCGATCTCTCCGGATATAAGTTCCGATCGATCATAGCGAGCATGTTATCCTTGCTCTTCAACTCTTCGAGCTGTGAAAAAAGTAATTCAACCATAAAAAATTAAAACTGTACCGCATTGATGAAAGTTAGAGTCACATACTGTAGCATGCGTGTAGTTTAAAATATAATAGAAAATATTGCGCATTAATAATCAGTTTTCTGGTGAAACTAAATCACAAATTTAGTTGATTTTGAATTCCGTTTCATACATAAAGCAGAATTTGTGATATAACTAAAATATAACTAAAATATAACTTAAATATAACTAAAATATAACTAAAATAACAGAACTGCGCTACTTGCAACAATATTGCTGGTGCCTCTGAAGTACAACATACCGGTACTAACAACGTGGATCCAAATATTACGTGACTAATTTTCACATATCCAGCATCTATTAAAGATAATCGGCAGCCCAGTTCTAGCTAGTCATAAATTGACTGTCGACATTCAGAAATAATTGTTTAGGACAATGTCAGCGGAAATTAGCGAACAACAGCTCCTCACAGGCCTTGCGCCCATTATCTCCCACCATTACACGAGTAGTAAAAACTTGTTGTTTACCAGTTTTTTAACTTCAACGTTGGCTTCCTTTTCCACTCTCGCCAACTCCAGCCTGCAGCTATCCTGCAGCTGGCGAAACTCAAGACTTCTCCGCTTCTCAGCGTCCGCAGCAGCAGCCACAGCACCCTCCAACTGTTTCCTGGAAGTGCTCAGTTCTTTGACTTCTTGGAGCAACTTGTTGCGCTCCTTCTCGAAAGTTCCACGTGCCGAAGTAGACAAGCCACGTTTTGTTACTTCCTCCTTCAGTTCCTCCTGACACCTAACAAGGTCCTGTTTAAGCTTCTTGACTTCTTGGTCTTTGAGCTTCATGGCCTTGCCGCTGTCAGCTTCCAGCCTGCTCCGCAGTGCTTCTTTTTGAAGTTCAACCTCGCGTTGTTTCTCCTCGTGGAGCTTGAAAGCGAGGTCCCTCAGACACAAGGATGCCTTTCCTTGTTCCTGCTCGCGGGTCTGTTGAACTTCGTTCGCTTTCTCACGCCGTAATTGACGGGTGGTCTTGCGCTCAGCGTCAAGCTCAGATCGGAGCTTCACGATGATCGCTCTCAGGTCTTCTGCGTTCGGATCCATTTCGGAAGTCGAACCGACCTTGACCTTCTTAGTTTTGTTTGCCATTGTGTCCGCTTTATTCTCCTTCTTTCGTTATTTTTATTTAGTTTTACTATACAGTGTCCCGGTCGGAGTTGAGTGTGGGACGGCGGATGATGACAATGGCAAACGGCAGAGTTCCCTTCGGCACGTGTGTACCTTAAAAATTGTGGCTGAAAACACGATATCACTTTCGATTAGGTCCTATTACAATCAGGACACTGTATACATTCATCGCAGTTATTTTTCTGTACTAGGCTTAGTGTGTTGAATAAATCTTGAAGTAAAATCTTGAGTGAAAGGATATCTTAAACAACTTAGACACAAAATAAATAAGCCACATGGCCTAAAATGACATAGCTCTGTAATGTCTGCAAAGAAAATATGCAACAATTATATGAGAATGCGGAAGACAATTTAAAAAAACACACCTAAGCCGGTATAATAATATACTGTACACAGTATTTGAGTAAAAAGAGAAAAATTTTATCAAGTCTAGCAAATGGACATTGAATTCTAGCATGATTATGTAGGCGTGTCTATCTCCTATAACATCTTCACTTTGTTTTCAGCCCTGTTGCTGAATACATGGAAGGTAATTTATAGTTGAGCCACCATTGCCAGGAAGCTGTTATCTACTGATAAGCTGATCCAAATCTCTTGTTATCTCTGCCTGTGTTGAAACAAGGCGCATCCAGTTGCTAGAAGCAAACACGCCTCCAGTTCTGGATTCCTTGATAGTTCTAGGACTACATGAAAGTCTGATAGGCCTACCGGTAGGCTACTTCCGACTTCGACACTACAATGTTAACACATATGCGCGGCACATGTGGCCGAGTAGGCTTGATGAAAATTAAAAATGCCTATTATGAGAATCTTCAACTTCTAACTTTATAGTCTCCACATAATAATAAAAAAAACATTTTCGCCATAACTGTCGAACAATATTTAGTTATTATTATGTTTACAATTGATTTGACTTCTTTCGACGTGTTATCACAAATTAGGCTTCCATGTCCTTCCCAAAAGGCCCGGCATTTTTCACCCGAGGGCCAAATTCAATATGGCCGCCAAAGCCATTTTTCTAAATTCAGCATGCAATATACACATTTCATGAGACAATCATGTCTGTTTGTTGATTATATATTACCGGTTCTGCTATTACAATTTCAGTAAAATTATCACACAATAAATAGTTAACTAGGTAGGCAGGTAGGGGTTGGTAGGGGGGGGGAAGGGGGTAACTAAAGATAGGTAGGTTAGAATTATATGTATGTTCAAAGTCCAAGGAAATTTCCTGTGTTACATAATGGAATCTATATTATCAGTATTTGCCCTGGGAAATAATTTATGTATATTCCCTAGGGAAATACTTTCTGATTATGCAGATTTTCTGTAACATATAAACGTAGTACCACGCGATCTGTTTCGCTGCGCCTACCTTGTCTTTAGAACTCTGCACCGATGTTCTCGGTGTTATTACGACGTGATTAAAGCGGCACTGCACTCCCCCAAAGCGCCGCTAGGGCGCTACGGCGCTACGACGCTGCGATCTTTGCTTGTCAGCAGCCAATACTCAACTGAGGCTGCAACTCTGAGCTGATTAGCAGAGCGCCTGTACCCGCTGTGATCGGGTAGATCAGCTAGCGCCAGCCGTGCCAGTGGCCCAGCGTTCGAAGTTTGATGAAAGAGGTGGGTGAAGGGGTCGAAAATGTTTGTTTTTGCTGGATTGGTGGGCATTTAACGGTCAAGTAAGGCCATTCAATTTTCCATTTATGCGCTGTATAAACTTGTTTTAGTTTGGGTAGCATCATACTACTAGCATGATGCAATGATGCAATAAGAGAAGCGTAGGAAAACCGGGTATCATTTGTATATCCTAAAGTTGACCACTGGTGTTCGCGAATGACGAAGGCTGTTTTCAACTAATTATTTAATCATGCAGCTAGTAGGCTAAGCTTAGATGCAAGCTATCATATTTCGCGTACCGTGCTACTTTCTCTAAATTATCACAGGGCTATTTCAAAAAATTCTTATAAAAGCCACAAGATCAGTTCACTGCTGTCTTTGATCAAATTGCTTTTAAAAATCATTTTATTATTGTTGCTGTATGAAAATGATTGGTCGACTTCTTCAAAACTAAAAAAATCAACGCGAATTTAGTTAGTTTGGCCGCGGCGTTGTAGGCTACTGTTGATATCAGACGATGCTGCGTGGCTGGCGCACAAAAAACAGCGGCGGGCTTATCCGACATTGTGCCCAGGCCTATCCAGCGCCGCAAGTGGAGCGGAGGCTGGTAGGCTTATCAGTGGCAGCGCGCGTCTATCTACGCAATATTAGTCAGAGAGAATGGCTGCGTCGGCGAAATAGTTCATGCACTGAACGTCTGCTGGCGTCAGGGCGACGCCCTTTCATTGCTAATAATGCTCTAATACTATTGTAGGCTACAGTGGCCCTGTTAGCTGAATTTTAGTTCAGTCTGCAGTAATACTATTTAAATATATGGTCTACTTAGGTACGAGACTTAATAAGTTTAATCATTATTTTAATGTTGGAATTTATAACTTTGATCGTTGACTATTGGGCCCAGTGTTTTATTAAGGTTGTAATTCAGCTAAGTAGGCGTGGTCGTACTAAGTCTTGGTTAGGCTTGGTGTTATAATTTAACCTTTCAAATCTATGTATTGAAACCACTCTACCACTTAACTTTTGAAATCATTTCGATTATATTCAAACCAAGATACCTATTAATATTCACGTGGGTTTACATATATTTTCATGTTTTACGCCTATTAGCCTAACTAGCCTAACTAGCCTAACTAGCCTAACTAGCTTAACTAGCCTAGGCCTACATCAGCATTCATGCAAAACATTGAATCATTTTGCAACCTGTTACTACGGAACGTAAATCAGTCCGTAATTTTGTCCAATGGCAGCATGGTGATTGGTGACACGGTCATAATTACTGGACAGAAGTCACATGGTGCCCTCCGGGGAATGAACAGCTTGATCAGAGTTTTATCTAAATAATTTGGCGTAGGCAGTGGTCAACCCTTAGTCGAATATTTGAGCTAAAATGCACTTTGCGACTTTGCGACTTGGCGACTTTGCTTAGCAAGGCATCCACTCCAGCCTCCCCCTCGACACGCAGCGATCCTCGATGAGTCTGTCTGGCGTGGCGCTATTTTGAAGCCTTTTTCATCATTTTTCTTCGCTATAATGCAGCAAAACAATGAGGTATTAATGTGAGCGGGAGCGCGTGAGAGCGCTGCTCCCGTTTCCCATTTGCTCACAAAACTAAGACTAGCGCTAAAACTAGCGCAAAACTAGCTAGCACAAAACTAGTCACAAACTAACGCAATACGAAGCTAAAACTTGACTAGGGCTCTGTCTCCCACTGCTGATAGGCTAAGTCACTGTGAATGGGAGCGCATCGGAACAGCGCTCCCACTGGTTCGAAAAAGCTAGACTAGCGTTTCCGTTGCTGACAAAAATCTCCGACACTATTTTTCACTTATATATATTTTCAGTATAATCATTATGTTGATATCAGAATTGTATTTGTACCAGATTGCTTAGACCCTATACGTCTTTGACGGGATGGCGGTACGCTTGCAGTTATAAGGCCTAACCAATTTGTTTTTCTTGTTTGTATCGTGTTTTTGAACTGCCAGTTAAATGCGAATATAGCGCCATAAAACGAAAGCAACGATCCTCTAACTGCTCATTTAACTGCCTTTGAACTAAAACGGAACAGATCATGAACGATGTAGTCATTCCGACCATTAAAATTATTTATCTCGTCGACGCTCAGCAAGTAATTGTGACCCCTGGGGTGTTTTGTAATTACTACTATCGCGTTGTTCAAAACGGCAAGTTATGCGCAGATGTTAGCGACAGCTTGACCGATTTTGTGACGATATAACTATTACGACATTGTTTGACTCGGCTAGTTGAACACTGCAACTAGCTATGCACGGTGCAGGATAAAAAAAACAAGAATTAAGTTATATAAAACAAAATCGGTAGGCGTAATGATGAATGGACATTTATTGATAATTCTGCTGATAAGCTTTTGTAATTTAGGCGTACAGATAGGTCTAATAAGCGGACAGTCGAATGATAAAGGTATGATTAGCGTTATCGGAATATTACAGGTCTGTTTTTGCTAATTAGCCTAATACTTTATTCACATGCGATTATTATTGTATCAATTTGTATGCAACATTGTATGTAAGTTTGTCGGATTTTGAAATCTACAGTACTCAGATCTTTCCTCAACTGCTTTTAGCTATATGTACATGTACATGTACATGTACTTCGCTGGGACAGAATTTGACTGTGAAATATCTCGGAAGAATCTCAACAGTCAATCTACTTTCAATTTAATCAGAAATAACGTTAGGCCTGCGTTTCCCTGGTCAATTCTACACACTATAATTTTTCTTTATCATCAGTTTTCCTTCACTATGGAACGAAAAAACAGCATTAAAAACTCACACTATACAAATTTAGCGAATCTAAGAGTTAGCGAGTTAGACATATGAGTCCAACTTTAAAATGCTTGAAATTTATTTGATCAACAGGACGACAAATAGGGCGTCCATATGCCTTCAGAGCATTGTTGTGTTGCTGTTCCCTGCAGAGGGCGGAGGAGTGAGCTGCTACGACTGCAACTACTCCCCTAGCGGCGACGTGCGCAGGCAGCACGGCTGGGTCAGCTCGGAGGAGGCCGGGTACCGCAAGTGTGCGCTCGCCTCGCGCCAGGACGCGCTGCGTGTCGACAAGATTGGCTGCAACTCTGGGACATGCTTCATACGCATGGACCAGAACGGACGTATGTGGCGTCTAAGCAGGCGCTAAGACTATTTTAGACCACTGTAAAACATGAAATTTTAGCTGCATGTCAATTTGGCGGTTTTGGCTGTAAGAAATTTAGCTGCACTAAATTTTTGCGTTTTTGAGCACGCCGATTATTTAATCTTTTGCAGGTTCATTTTGGCGCATGCAATTTTTGCGAAGTTTGTGAGTTTCGGCAAAATTTCACAAGAATTGAAAAAATTGCAAGCGAAAATTTCATGTTTTATAGTATTTGATGGAATATAGTAAAACAACTGCATCCGTGTTGAATAGCCAGCAATTAACGCTCACACAAAAGGACGCGGAACAAAGGTCTACGTGCTATTGCACTATGTGTCTGCATCTCTTCACAATGATCTAATTGACAGCGTTAGTGATATACTTCGACTATATGCCGCTAAGCGACTTTTAGACGTATTATAGTATATTGTTGCTATTGTGATACATTATTGCACTATATCATGAACTAAGTAGATACTAGGGCATTTACATGGGTATTGATTATTATATTAAAGTGTGTTCAATTTCATCACAATTGTTGAACCAACAGGGCAACAATGAGGATTATACAATGCAGCATGCAGTGCTACAATGTAGCCTATGCTACAATGTAGCCTATGCTACAATGTAGCCTATGCTACAATGCGCCCGGTCGTCCACTGGGTAGACGTCTGTACAATTATGTACCGTATGCCACAATTTAATCCATGCTAGGATGTAGCCTATGCAACAATATTATAATTATAGCCTATCAATGAAACCCCATACAATTGGCCTAGCTCTGAGTTGTGATTTTCAGTTTTATACCGTGGCTGCGCCGACACCAATTTCCTCCCGTGGTCCGTGAACATCCACGTGCAGTGCAAGTACCAGGGCCCGTTCTACTCTCTCTGGTGGTTCTGCAACTCGACGCTCTGCAACGACGGGCTGCTCGACGGCGACGAACGCTGCGCCTTCCACGACGCCACGGCGCAACTGCAGCAGCAGCAGCAGCAGCGGCAGCAGCAGCAGCGGCAGGGGAACAGAAAAACCACGGACGAGAAGAGCGCCGCTACGCCGCCGCGGAACGGAAAAGAATCGGCTGTAGATCAGAGTAGTCAGCAGGAGGGCTATGGACGACAGCAGACGACGGAGCTAAGGAATGTCAAGCCGGTGTTGAAGAAGAGCTATTCAGTGGCGCAGGAGGAAAATCCTCTACAGCCGTCTGACAGTATGTGATCCACAGTGATGGTATTAACTCTTCACTAACTTAACTAATTTACTTAGCCTAACTTGCTCTCTATTGGCAATACCGGCCCCTCCTCCCAAAAGGCTTACAGCACTTGACTGCGTTAGTGGCAGGCTTCGTCTATGCCGCTGAGCGACTTCTAGTATAGGCCTAGAGTTAGGCCTTAGGCTAGATGCCAAAGCATGATTTGGTCCGCTGATTACGTTACTAACTTTTTTCTTCATTTTCATCAGTAGTATGAATTATTATATGATGCCGAATAGTTTGTGTAGGCTACTATTTCAACTTCTTAGACAAAAATTTGAGAAATCTTTAAAAATGATGTCGTCCTTAGTGAAATATGAAATCGTATGCCCATCTGTTGATGTCTTATTTAAACGACATGGATCCCGTAGATCTATGATCAAATCACATTTTTTGACATACTGAGCCTGTTATTACTTATCCCTGACTGTGACATAATATAATAATAATAACATAATAATTATTTATAATGCATGATAATATAATTGCTTTCTATGTTTTTTTTTTGCATTTTTTAAACCTGTCAATTTTAACTCAAATTGACAATTATTTTGTACTTTCGGTTCAGATCCTTGCGACGGCATCTGTCGTGACAACTCGAGTGGGCTGTACGCTCACCCCAATGTCAGCAGTTACTTCATTCACTGCGGCCACGGCAACATGGACGGACGTCGCTGCTACTGCTGCCAGCCCTTCATCATCATGTGCCCTGCGGGAACCGTTTTCGACGACACCTACAAGATTTGCAGACGTGCAGTTTACTAATGAAGAACGCTGAAGACTTTAAGTGACTGTATAGGTCTAGTGACGTCCTTGCTTTGTAGAAGAACTGTGTTGCACGTTTTCTCTAAACCGATCTTTAATTGAAACTAATGATGGTTTCCGTTGAACGATCTGAAATCGAGTCATTTTGCAAGTGCATACAGTAGTAACTGTTTATGTTGAGTGTAATAGCAAGTTAAGGCAGCAATTTAGCTCATGGCTTATCGTTATCGTAGTATCGTCTGCTAACTTTTTTTTACAGTAGGCCTATATTTTGTTTTTGTATGCGTGTGTTTCTGCGGAATGCGGCGATTCTAGTAGCTATTTTCTTGTCATTTTGTAGTAATTAATGTTTAAAATAGGCTACCGGTATGTGTTGTTTATACTATTCGTTATTGAAATTTGTTATCTTCGATGTTCACGTTATTTCACAGACATTTTTAGTTCCGTTTTGAATTGTAGCCTGTTTAGCTGGACATATTAATGTAATAATAAAGATAATTATAGCCTGAGCTCTTTTTCGATTCAAGAACTTTCAGTTCCAGAACTGAATTTTCAGTGGTAAAAATTATTGTCATAATACAATAGCAAATCAAGATCAAAGGGATGTTGCTAATCAAAAGTAAGCTGCAGAGAATTACAATTTACAAATAATCAGTGGATGAAGAGTCTCGGAGGACCAGTGGGAGTGCTCATTCTTCCTTTCGATGCAGAACTTCTGACCGGGGGGGTGGGGTGGGGGGATGCGGACACGATTTTTTTCCTTCCAAAAACTCACGACCGGGGGGGGGGCGTGCTGCTAACGACAAGCATTTGACCTCAATCACATCCTCATAAAAAATTCATTTAACACCTGATTTTCTATTTCTGTGCTCCGTTTTATTTTAATCCTATCATACTCAGACTGGGAGTCTCCGCTCACATGCGTTTCGCCCGCTTATGACCAGTGGGAGCGCTGATCTAAATTCTTGGAAGCAGCGCCGCACGTGTGCTCTTCGTCTACTTTATCCACCGATTATTCAGGCCTGTAAACTGTACACCCATCAATTCAGCAATGCATTCATATAACGAATATATATATATATATATATATATACAGGGTGCGTAAAAAAAAACCCCTACCAGATTCGCGATAACTCGGCCAAAAGTAAATATATTTCCTTGACATTTTCAGAAATTGTAGCTGAGATAATTTGACACAAGGTCCCCAAATTTCAAACGAAAACATGAATGCATTCCAAAGTTATGAAAGTTCTTGTAAAAAAATCGAAAAATGAAATCAACCACACGTTAAAGCGGCTTGAGTTTTTGA
>JAQIWG010000140.1:0-44237 GCA_034695025.1 Chamaedrilus cognettii | reverse complement strand
TATCTTAATTATGCGCCACTACGCTATCTTAATTATGCGCCACTACGCTATCTTAATTATGCGCCACTACGCTATCTTAATTATGCGCCACTACGCTATCTAGATACATTTTGTGAGTCGACGCGAGAGCTTTTTCTCTACAGGCTGCAGGGAGTCAGGCCATTGAACCGCTGACCGCAAATATTATAATAGTCGACCAAATGACCCCTGCTAGAGCAGCGGGCGTCAATAACGCTCGCTCGGTTCAATGATTGACACGAGCGAGTGTTACACAATCGGCAAAACTCCGCGCAGCAACAGTCGCAATATATCGTGTAGCGTGCTTCGCTCTGAAAACTCTCAAAATAGCGATATCCGGTGATAGGCACTGATCGACACCTAGCGAGTGCTGGTCTGTGTAAACTATACACGCGGAGAATCTATGGCTTAGTGGTGGAACCGAAACCATATAGCACGTAGGCATGTGGAGCTATTTCATTAGATCTATGGCCTCGGTTTTAAATACTGTAAGTCGATGTAGAGAATTTTTGAGCATTATACCTACATTTTACGTTTTTTACCAAATTATTCTGAGATTTGTAGGCCTATGGTGTGTGCTTAAAATGTGCTCTTTGCACATCCAGGCATGCCTTTACGCATTTCGATGTGGCGTGGCGAGAGCTTTTAACCCTCTATTTATCATTATTCCACTAAGTGTCGTAGCTAGCTCGCTCATATGCATAACTTCCCTTCATATCTGCAACGCAACGACATTGTGGCGAGCACCAAGGGACAAGCCTCTACATAAGACCGAGACGGTTATACGATGCGGGTACAGCGCATCTTATCAATCGCTATCTACAAATCGATACCGTGCATATCAGTCAGACCATGTCGAGCGATTGTCGACTTAATTAAACGCGCCGACTGCGGGACTGAGTCGCCATCTCGCGATCGATGGACGGGGCCGTGTCGCGGGATTACTTCTGATTCCGATACCAAACCGAGCGTGCCGGCGTGTCTGGAATGTGAGATCCATTGTAGGCCTGTAGACGCGCTTAGTTTTGCGATCTTTATACTGGCGAGTTTTGATCAAACTGTGAATTTAACGCGCTGCGTAACGCGATTAATTGGGGTTGTTTGGGTTCTCGTCGATATTTGATTTGCGGTATAGTTAACTTCTTAGGCCTAGGTGCTTCGTTTTATATCCTGACAGTACATGCGAACTTTGTGGTCTCTGCCAAACGTTGCGAAGTTTGTTGGTTGTTGTAGTTTAAGAGCCGTGTGTAGCACAAAGACTGTATTACAGTCCGGTTCTCTGCAAGCTCACACAGAACCGCTCCCCTTTCTTTAGTCGCCTTTTGCGTCTCGTTCGGGGAGCTCTGAACTGTCAAGCTAATTATTTGTTCCGTGGCCTGCAGGGAGCTCAAATGTTGTCAAGTTCGACAGTCCTACAGATTTTGAATCAAATTGTTACAAAATCACATCTCAAAGATTACATTTAAATTATAATATTAAATTGTTATAGTAATGAGTTTTATGTCCCCTTCAAAGTTTCAAGACGTCACAGCAGAAGAACCCCCTCCCATTCCATATAATCTCCCCCACTTCCTTGACCTAGTTTCTTGTTTGTGCTTAGAAAAGCCTGGATCCAGCCGTGGCAGAAGTCCGGGACTCGGTCACCCTGTTCAACTGCTTACAGGATACAGAGTGCGAAGCGGTCAGACTTTCTCTTACTTTCTATTACACGACTGGGGATGGGTCGAGCTCTTGGTGAAATTAAATTATTTTTGATATCCGCGTTTACCGATATCAGCATTGACCCTAGCATGTGATGAGTTAGTCTTGACCGCTGATATGTGATATAGCCTACTATCTGATCTGTAAAGTATTGATTACGGATATGTCATACTGTATATAGATTGTTTTGTTTATCAATTATAGCTAATCAGTATTGAGTATCAGTGTCAGCATAGTTAAATGTGTATAGAGACACAAGTTAGAACCCTAATAGTATTCTGACGATTTTTGCGAATATCTTTATTGAACGAAATTTTATAGGGCTTTTATTATGGCATTTGTATATTAGGAGGGCATTCTATGAAAACTCCCCTGTGGACGGCAGTACTGGCTGCAGATGACAGTCAAGCATATACTATGCAGGCGGTTTGATGCACAATATTGCGGGATCGTATAATATATCATAAAAGGACATAATTATTTACTATTGCGCTGTAATTGAAATGCATTCAATAACGGCACTATAAAAGTTAACGAGCGACGATAGGCATTCAGCTCGATAACCTACCTGTCGAAAGACTCTCGTCTATAGATGAAACGTGGCAACAAGAAAAACACTTCTGCTGACAGAGCCAGCGCGTTAAACCGTCAGAGATAAAATAGAGCGAGATAAAGATACTGTGATCTATTACCGAGTATTTGTCTTCTCTACCTACTGGCTCGGTTTGCATAGAATATGCTAAAGAAAAATAGAACCCCTCGAGGTCGGAGGGGGGCGGGGGGCAAAGATAAATTCGTATTATTTGGATTCAAATTTTGAGTGTCATTGCTATTTTAAATTTAAATTTATAGCGTCTTGACATCGAGTTTGACAATTTTAAGCGAATGAAATAATTTCTAAGTAACTTAGATCAATTTTTATAAAATTAGAATCCTCTCAATTATTGCTTTTTGAATGAAGAGCTACAAAATTTCTCATCATCAAATAATAGAACATTTAACATGAGACTATAATCCGCCAAAGAGGAGGGGCTAAATACTCCTCGATCACTTTTTTCCCCGCTTGATGCCTTGGGTGGTAACACTGTTGGGGCGCAGCATTACCAGCAGGCACCGCTGCAGGAGAAGGAAGCAGTGTTGTTGCACGTCAGTTAGATCTCCTCCGCACTGTCTGCAGGCTGTGACGCTGTTTTGACACGTTGCCGTCGCCGCTAACAGTTAGCGCTATCTATCTGGAGCGCGCGGGGTTCAATGTCCCATATTTTAAGTGAAAATCAAATATTGAAGGACCTGGTCTTGAAGTCACTGATACGATCTCAGCCTAGGATAATTTATGGGTATTATTTTGTCTAAAATTTTGTTTTTTTGTCTACGGTTTATTTGCATCTGCAAAAGATCCTATAGAGATGAAGAGAGAGAAATGGAATGGTTCAACATGAATTAAACATGTATGTGAGTTCAATATAAATGTATGGAGTCTTATGACTCTCAAATTTAGTTTTGAGTTAGCGGACGCGTGATTTTCTAATTCTTAACAGATTTTCTTCACTTATTCCACAACAGCGGCTCTAAAACCCAGCGCAGTGATGCAGCACGATGATTTCATTGACAACGGCCTATCTCGACAATACTTCCTCTCTTTCCCTTTTCGCCATATTTACCACGCTATCAAAATCGCAGATTTTTACACAGCTCCCACACATTTCTATCAAACGTCAAACCCTCCCTCGACTCCTTCCAGTCGGCGAAACGATGTTTTTTCTGCGGCATTCCAGCTCGCCTTCCGTCCACCGCTCGGAGCCTTCCGTGCCCGTCCCGCAGGACCCCAACTCACCCCTCACTCCCCCCCCCCCCCCCCCCCGCGACTCAGAAGAGAAATGCAAACCAAACAAAAGCAACTGCGTGCGGCGTGAATGGTTTCGATAAATGATATATTAGTGGCTGTCATAAAGCAGCTCATAACAATTAAATACGCTAGTAACTATCCATTAGCAATTGAAACATGTTGTTTTTTTAAATTGCAGAAGACGGCGCAATACTCCCTCGCACCCGCCCCCCTCGATCCGCCAGCCGGTGTAGCTAAACGGCAGTCAAAAGCCTGCAGAGGGGCGGGGAAAAGAGGGATGGTGGTAGAGTCTGAATTTAACTCGGTTTTCGCAGAAATGATTGCGGTGAAATTGACGTGATCAGATGCTGCCGTCGATATCATTGTTAGTGTTTGTTTGAGCGTGAAAAAACTAACTGCGACGAAGGATCAAAAGAATAGAGCGCTGACAAGGTCATGGCATGATGGAAGTGATGAATTGGCTGTTTGGACTGGATGCGAATCAGCAGTAACATAGACTTGCGAAATAGTCGAGAAAATGACTGAAAGTGCCTTCGAAATACGCCACTGCGAGACAGATTGGGTTGAATATCGGACCGTTATGGCTCATTGACATTTTAAAATAGACATTTAGATATGATATACTATAATTATTAGCTATGTTGCTCAGCAAGATTTGAAACAAAGAGAAAAGAGACAAAATGTTACAATACATGTATGCACCGTATACGATCTGAACGGCTCTGTTCATTTGAAATATTTTCTGGCGTTTACGTGATACTCGTACGGGTGAACAACGACGTCATAGGCTATCTAGAATAAAGAGTCCAGCGTTCCCAAATGGATACATCTATAGATCTACAGCGTTGTATAGCTACATTGTATTCATAGAGTAGCTTCTGCACTGCCACGGCTTAGCCGCGCTCCCCGCTATGCATGTACATACCGCGCGGAGTGCGCGGTCATGATTATTAATTTTCGTCGACGTCGTTTTGCGCGCAATCCTGTTACGGCCTCTCTCCCTCACATCGCCTCCTCTACTCTCGCGCTCGCGTCGAGGCTATTAACGACGCGGAGACGTCTCTTCGCTCTTAAAGACGCGAAGACTTCGCTACGAATGACGCGGAGACTTGGCTCGCGGCTCTGCGACAACGCGGACTCGACTTGGGCGCCGACGGGCGACTTATAGAGAAGAATGAAGGGGGGGGGGGCGCGTGTTAAAAATTGAATCAACATTCTGAGACCGCACCCCAGTGCGACGTTTAAGACGTCGAAAAGATCTCGGAACGGATTTATTATGATAATTATGCACATGTTGCGAGTTTGTTGTTGGCCTCATTATAAAATCTGGCATTTCGTAGACCATGGCAATGCATTGCTGCGGCTGTTTAATTACATTACGAATTTTCTTTCGACGGGGAAAAAAGCTACGTACAATGGTACGGAACGTTGCGAATCTTCTCACTTTTGGGGTTCGGCGGGGGTTCGTTTGATTGGGGTTGTCGTCCTCCATATATATGCTGTCGTGCCCACGTTAGCGCACGTGTGCATTAGTGGCCTCCGGTTATATCCACATTTGAACGGTTGAATGCCCGCTCACATCTCTCCGCGCTGTGTAGTGCTTTCGTTCTCGAAAAATCCTTGACGACAGGGGGAGGAAATCGTTACTTTTGAAGGGCGATGTTCTTCTTGCCGCGGAGTTTGGCTCGAGGCAGTTTTTTCTCAGCTCTCTGTGCTGTATGTACAGTGTTGCTCAAAAGTTTGAGCCCACCGGACAAAATGGAAGTAAATCGAAGTAAACCGTTCAAGGTTAAATCCCAATTATATTTATCAGGCATCAATTACACAAAAAATAATTACAACGTACTTTATCTTTTATAGTAACAACTGCGCTTAAAAGCAAACGAACAAAGTTGATAAATTGGTCAGTGGGCTCAAACTTTTGAGCAATACTGTACATAGGCGTCCGCGCCCGTCATTACCAAAATTCGCGCGCTGCCTCAGAAGGTTCGACGTTGTGGTTGATGAGCTTATTTGCACACATGTGCCACGACATCAGTACCCCGTAGTTTAATGCGAAGACATAGACTGTCGTGTTTAAATTCGAATTGCGCTTATTATTATATTTTTTATTAGAAATTGCTCTTTTCGATGCGGATTGCAGTGAGACGAGCAACACAATAGACGAAATCAGCAGTAACCGACCCTACCTGCAAACCTTGCAAAAGTGTCACGCTTATAGTCTACAGTTCCCTTGAGATCTTTTTCAGCATAATAATAAATGGTTTTAACAATCATAGTTCCTACGACCCATAATTCATACTCGTTGTATAGGCTTACGGTTTTCGCTATGCACACTACACAAATGGCAAATTTTGAACGGTGTGTAGTTACGCTACACGCAAACGTCCCAACAGTTTCATCAATTACTTACGATCAAAGTTTCAGACCTTCGCTTCGCGAAATGAGACTCGTCGTACAACTCATTTTATATTTTGCGCGAGCGTTAGGCAATACACAGGCTGCGGCTACTACATAGCTTACCTGATCGCCACTATGCGGCGGCACGCCCCGATATTGCCCCGGAGCCGCGCGTCAGTTCGTTAGGCGTTCAATTACACGTCTATCCGCGGTCGCGCGTCCCATTCCCTGCCCCCCGTCCCATGGCCGGAGGTTCAGACTGTATGTAAGCATTGGTAACACTGCGGGCTGCACGCCACGCTGTGGACACTGGTAACACTGCAAGCCGTGGTCCCAGACCGTGGACACCGATGTGACTGGTAACACTGTAGCTTGCAGGTAACGCGGCCTAAATCCCGCGCTGAGTAAGAGGGCATAGAGATAACGAAATTATTTTGATGCAGTGATTATAGTAACTGTTAATTGGAGGAGATGACCAAGAACCCGGCCGAATAACTAAGGGCCAGGGAGGGGGGGTTGTCTTGATTGATATTATGCTATCTTACTGTCTAATCATTAACGTGTATCTTGAGCCTGTAGCAATATTCTTTCGAACGATGTAAAAAATCTTGCAAAGCTCTGCGTCATTGAATGAAACAGACGTCGTGCTGTAACGCGCTTGTTCACCCGCGAGACTCACTGATGCAATCCGTCCATTTGATTGGCGGGGTCATCTCATTGGAGCCCTGCAGGGGCCGACCGCAGCGCCACTCACGACCTCTGGCGGCATCCCTCGAACCCCCCCCCCCCTTTCTCCCATCCTCCCCCCTGTCTTCCCCCCTCTTTCACTCCCCTTCTTCCTCCCCGCAGCTCGCCCGAGACACTCAGCGGTAAATAGTGAATCCCGCATGATGGCGCTCTGAAAAATAGATAGGGCGAGCTCTCGCGTGACCTCTGTCTGGTGCTGTTTCTGATTAGTGCGCAATGCGCAGTCTTGGAGTGAATCTATTAGATAAATACCCCAAGAAGGGGGTATTTAAACTATTTTAAATCCACTCATTCTTGCACTATGCGCACTTATTTTAACACCTCCCTTAAATTTTCCAACACCCCCCCGTTACAAAATCCCTGTCCCCCCCTGTCACCTCCTCAGTCACAAAATTATGTATAAATCTCTTAAATTTAGCCCTTGTTATCTCTGCGATCTGACCTGAGGTCAGATTGGTTGAGATTGGTGCATAATAATAGAAAGATGTGTTCATGTATGTATAGGATATAGTGCAGCGCTGACAAAGGTTTTTGAGTCAACAATTACTAGTGCATGTGCTTTCTTGACAGTTCGTGGTCTTTATTTAGCAACAATAAATCTGTATTACAGGAAGCGTCTTGAACTAAGACCCTAGTAAGACGCTATACTACTCGTGATTTAGAACGATGTGACTCAATGGTCGCTAAATAGGTCACCCTGTTTCGCCCAGGAGCTCGTCCGAGCGACCTATCAATGCACGAATGGAAAGGCCTATACGGGGCTAATGGTCTCGGCTACGTCGCGCCCTTGTGCAATGACACCAGCAAATATTTGCGATTGGATTTTTTATTGGATATCTAGGCTTGTCTAAATATTGGCGTTCAACTCGGCAGATGGACTGGATGGCTGGGAGGCTGAGGGGGAGGGGGGGTGCGGGGCGGAGCAGGGGGGGGGGGGGTATGAAAGATAACATAGGACCGGATTGTTTTGTTGTTTCTTTGATATTGCCCCTTTAAGTTTGATAAAATATTGCATTATTTTTCCTGTGCCTCATCTCTTAAAATATAAGAAATATATTTGCAAGCGGTGTTCAGTAATAGTCTGGTGTAGGGCATTTTGTCGTATTTCTTAGTGGGGGGCATGTCATTGCTATTTCTGAGTGGGGGGCATGTCATTGCTATTTCTTAGTGGGGGCATGTCATTGCATAGGAGCACTTAGATGTGAAAATTTTACCATCAAAGCATTTTATTGCCCTTTATTGAAATTACTGGGCATGCGGTTTGATATTTGCCTGCGCATAAGAAATGAACTAAATAGCCAAATGCCAACAACAGAATTGACCAAAATGCACGTCAATAACGTGAAATTGGCCCGCAAAAGATACAAAGTGGGGGGGTGGGGGCAGAATGTGCACTATTGGCTGAGGAGCACATCATGATGGCTGAGGGGTGGGAACAATATTATTTGATCCCGCTTAGCGTATTAAAATATGCACTGATGTGGTGTGTAGAAAGTGATGACGCAGTAGCTTCAGCGCGTCTGTTTGACTTTTACCTTCAATAATCCTGTTGCAGCAGAGTTGTTTTATTTCTTGAATTGATAGAGCGCCGACGCTTCCCCAATATCTCCGATAAGCATTGGCGACTTTATGAGCGAAGTGGGGCGGAATGAAGGTAGTGATGAAAGGGGGCGTTAAGGGAGGATGGGTGCAGGGGAGGTGAAAGGGCTGTGGGGGTGGGTAGGAGCTGAGTATAGGCTACCGTGCGGCTGCAGGCGATGTGAAGGATGCTTGGTGGTAATGGAGACGACATAGCTTCTTATATGCCATGCACGAGATGCGGATTGTACCTACAATCGTAGCAAAAAGTATCGAGGCTGTCATGCTAAATTTAACTGGTCCCTTCGAGTTGCAGTCATGTAGTGAATTTGGGGCGATAAAAGTTAACGCGAGAAGTTAACATAGATTGGTGTGGGAGTGTTACAGTCGAAAGCTTTGATTTCTTACATGCACGATGCACAATCTACTATACCTAGGACTACTATACCTCCTTGTCAATGCCTCAGACGAGAATTTTTTTGTTGTTTTATTATGATGAGTAACCTTTGACGACGAAGAAATTGGTATCGAGTCAACTTTGAAGCTATCTTCGGCCGATGGTGGAATGGGGCATCCATCACCTTCTCCCGTTTAAAGGGCTACAAAAAAGACAAAAAAGTGTTTTAGTACACGTTCGTGCAATATCAATGATTTTAACTGAATAGAAAACGTATGCCTATGCTGTACATTAGAGCGGTATTTTGTAGCCTTTTTCCGGACTATGGACAAGAGGCCTACATGTATGTAATGTATACAAGGTATACGTCAACCGCACTAAAATGGCAGTTTACTCAGCAGAGCCTGGAAAATTTAGTATCAAGCTTCATCATCCTCTTTATAACCTGCTCTCAGGGCGTTCGCTCTACCCTCTTATAAGACGAACACGACATTATCGCAGTTGGGTGAAATTTTAAGTGAATAGTGTTGCAGAAGGGAGTACGCGTAGTAATGCGCGTAGAACGGGCGTAGAAAGCTCGTGATCATTAGTTTTACGATTTGGAGTCGACTTGTGCCGATGCGAGACGCTAGCGCTTGTACACGACAGCGGACAAAGAGCCGAAACATGCAATTAGGATAATTGGAACGAGGACTTTATACTGGCGCTGATGGTGTATCGTGCTGCGGGTACCGTCTGCCTTCCTTCCATCGGAAGCCTTCTAGGGATGCTAAAATCGGGTGACAATGGCAACTTTAAAATGTTCGCGTAACCACTGCAGAATTTTACTGTCCGAACAAAACTCGCAACCGTTGGACGTTGTGAAGGGTGGTTGTCATCTCCTATGTCTAGAAATAATTAATTTTGATCGAAACAATAAACGCACGAGCACAGGGGGAGCGGGGAGTAGTCCCTTCGCAAAACCCAAAGTTTACCCAAAAGGACCAAGAGTCCGATTTCATAAGAAGTCATGAATGGAGGGGCCTACGAAACATTATCATATGCAAATAATGAAAAGATAATTTGAACTTCAAGAGTGACAGTGCTATGCATGCAGGATATCCCTTGGGGGTGTCTGGAGGTGGCATTCCCACCCCTCCCACTCCGCTGTAGGATAAAGACTGGTGCCACTGCAGGACATCAGCCGAGGCTGGTCTCGGCTTCATTGACCCGGTCGCGTATCACCATACCCCAATACCACAAAAGCCAAAGCCTACGCTAGCCTACGCCCTAGCATAGCCTACGCAGCACACTGCCGCGCCTATAATGATGAACATTTGTTAGTATGAGCTAAGTATCACCGCCTTCGCGCTGAAGTCCAGCGCTGGCGTAGCGCCAGCATCAGCCTGCCGTTCAGGAAACTGCAGGTGAAAAAACCCATTCCTCTTGTTTTTCGAAATTTCTAATCAAGTATTTTATTAGTCACATGGTCAGAAAGTAGTAGTTTGTTGGCATTAAGCTAAACAATCACTCAGTTTCTATGTAAAAAGTGCAATATTTTGTGAAGATTACGCTCATTTTCGAGAGATGAATATTGAATTTTGACCCTTACGTAATTTTAACTTCCATTTTTAAACTACAATATATAAGCAACCACGTCTCGGACAGCGATGAATATATTTGTTAAACTGAGGCCATGACCATAATACCTAACAATCTCTCAAATTTTATGGAAATGCGTATTATGATTCACAGTTTTCCTGATATAATAGCGCTTGTATTGCATATTTGAAGCATGAGACAACACACGAGATACTTTATATCGGCGTCGCTACTAGGCCTACTTTCACTGCTGCTGCTGAGGACGGCTAACGCAGGCCACGGCTTACGCCGTGCGTCTGCCGTAGCCTGCGTAGGCTGTGGCTTTGCTGGTATTGGGGTATGGTGATACGCGACCCGGTCATGTTTCACGCTAAGGGCGCGGTTAATAGCCGTTCTGAGGCTAATCGCAGTTCGAAGGTAATTAGTCGTCGTTGTATCATAATTAATCTCAGTTTTACAACGCCATGCACTCTATTCGACAAATGCGGGTCTAGTTCTCTTTCTTTGCTTCCCAGTGCAGCAGCAGCAGCAGCAGCAGCAGCAGCAGCAGCAGCAGCAGCAGCAGCAGCAGCAGCAGCAGTGCAGAAGCAGCAACAGCAGCAGTAGCAGCGACAGCGCTTTTACACTTTCCATATATTCTCACATTTATATTTTCTCACAGGTTTTCAGACTTTGACATGACGATTAAAAACATTGCTTTAATAACACCAAAACAAAATCAGCTCATTTTGAGTAAAACAAGATGACGGCGACATGACGACACGTACAGTGTATTGTGACTAATATACTTGTGCCACAAACTATTCGAATTTTATGAAAAACTGAATATCATTTTAAGAAGTTCTACATTGAAGTGTGCATGGAACTGAGAGGTCGCGTTTTTTGGACAAACCGGTAAAGATGGTACCCATCTTTACCGGTTTGTACATAATATATAATAATAGTTACACGCGCGTAGGATGCGCGGACTGTGTTGCAACAGTAACTCGTTTATCTCGCCATATTTTTGTGCGATTCGCGTTCGTCGTAAACTTACGCCCGGTTGTAATCGCCGCCATTAATTTTAGCGAGTTTTCTTAGAGGCAGCGCGCTTGAGACTATCCGCTCTATATGCGCGCCGACGATCATTTGCAACGCAACAGATAACGCAGAGATGGGCTGCGTTGTTACGGCTTTTAAAAACTGCGCGGAACACCCATCTTCAATCTACAGGACAAGATTGCGTGGCTATAAAGAACGTTAATGACCGCATCTCTGCTGAGCGATAGCGAAAACATTTGCTGGTGTAGGACTATAAAGCGTATTGTAGTGTTAAGTCCAGTCTTGAATTTAGGCAAGTAGCAGAAAATGTCTTGGGTGTAGTTGCAAGGCTCGGTGTAGGAACAATAAACCCCATGATTGTATAGCTTTTTTTATGTAGTATTGTATTTTTAAAAATCTCTCTAACTCTAAGTTATAGAGATGCATGCAGCGCATTAGCAGAAGATTACTTTAAAATTTTGTTTTAGGGAAAATCATGCTAGCATAGAATGATAGAAAAGTTACTTTCATGTTCAAATATCCGCACTGCTATTTTCAAGAAGTTGTATATCGCAATGTAGTATAAATTGCTGTGATATGTGATTGCAGTGCTTGCGGCCGTGCAACCAGCCTTTTATCACGGTCGCACTCTGCGAGGAGGCCTGCAAGCCACCGGTCAGATACGATTTATTTTATCTGGGACCCTTTCACTGATCATAAATTAAGCCTATTTGTTTGAAACAATGGTCATTTCTAGCAATTCGACGGCTACAAACATACTATTTAATTTTACAATAGTTTTCTGTAGTTCTAAGTCATGGAATGTCGAAGTCAAGTCAATTTTGAATCACAGTCGACTATGTGACTACATCATTCGAATTTGTTTAGCTGTGCAGTATTGTGTTGCAAAATTTACGTTGCATCGAATGCACGACGAATTTTGCACGATGGCGTGCATGTTATTGTAAATGGCCTCATAATTATAGCTGGGCATTCCTTTACACTGCATTCGCCTGCGAGGCAGTCTACTTTTACTGCAGGCGGAAAACGAAAATGTCCTTCAACGTTCTCGTCTGCCGACTTACTGCAGTCTATGCGGAGCAGCGCGACGTTATTAGGCGCGCACACCCTAATTGACTGAGCGGTGGTCAGCAGAAAGGGATCGACTCGCTAACATATAGGGTTAGCCTCGCTCTTCGCTCCCTGTTTGGCGGTCTGAGATGCTAGATTTGTCCTTCGGGTACGATCGGGCGAACAGAGGCATTAGTGTGCTCAAAATGTGAGTGCTAAAAGAAAGTTGGGTTATTTTATTTTATTTTGTGGCTTCAAGTGCACTATATTGGGTAAAGAGGTTCTATTTAATTTGTGTTGAACTTTTTTTAATGCACGCGTCAAATGATACACAACCATCCTTTTTGAATGACATTTCGCTAAATTAATACCTATTAAGCGATTATTTTTATTTAGTTATGGCTAAAAATTGTTCTTAAAGTTTAGACGATATTTTGTTTTCGAGTTTCACGTGCAAAATTTTTTGTACATTTTACACATTTTCTAATAGTTTTCTATAGTTTAACATATTAAATTTACTGCTGTGCTGACATGGATATAAACACGTTGATGTATTTCCCCCAGTGCAAGGTGAGCGTGTGTCGCCCCTGCGATGAATCCAATCCAATCCCAGTCGATGTGCCTTGCTTTCGGACCTAATTTCTCGATAAATTGGCTTTCACAAACCTAATTGTTGCGATGCTACAACGCCATGCACAGGAACGAGCCTCGCTAATGCTGAAATAATACATCCATCCGTTGAATGATGTCCATATTTTCTGAAACTTTTGTTCTCTGAACAACAAAACCACGGATTATGACAAATTTTATGTGGCAACAGTTGGCCTGTATTATTGACCTATTTGCGTTTTTCCTGTAGAGACGGACTCTGGATACTATAAATACCTACCTGGCAGATTCCACTGACTCGGCCTATGAGCGCATCGCCTGTCAGAGAATGATTAACGGCGAGACAGCTCGCTATCATCAGATCTCCTGATATGAATCTAGCGAAGCCACTCAAATGCCGAATCTGTCGAAACCGGGCTTAAGATTTTTGTTACATTTCCTTGAAAAACCCTTTTTGATAACGCGTTTATTCGTCAGACTAAATGTTCCATAATCCACTCACCAAGTCAACTACACGTAGGCTTGACTAGTGGGCCAGCAGATACTTTAGTCAGACTGGACGTCTAACGGGTTTGAACGTTGGAGCGAAATGCCGTTGAAGGCTTGAGGTTTAATTGAACTCCGCAACCTAAAATTTTGACGGTGCACTTCTAAATAGCGCCTAGTACAGACGATAGTATATAGCACGGAAGATAGTGTATAGCACGGAAGATAGTGTATAGCACGGAAGATAGTGTATAGCACGGAAGATAGTGTATAGCACGGAAGATAGCGTGCATATCCTATATGCACTGAAAATATAGGTTTTGTTGCCTCTTCTGGCCCTGGCCGCAAATATTTGAGGTTCGACGGTCCACTTTGTATGATTGAGACCGAGCGCTGCAGTGCCAGTCATTCTGCGTTAAACACCCCCTGCGCGAACACCCAAGGCGTGTCGATCCTGTCATCTTTTACACTTAGGTCAAAGCTTAATTCTCGTCCCATAAACCATCAAGCGTCCACGACCAAGATTTGGCAATTTTGTTTTAGCACGAAGGAATGAACCGGGGGAGGGAGGGGTGAGTTCTTGAAGAGAGAGTCACACTGTCCATAGGCGTCGGAGGGTCTAGCGAGATATGGTCTAGCGAGATATGGAGGGTCTTGCGAGATATGGTCTAGCGAGATATGGAGGGTCTAGCGAGATATGGAGGGTCTAGCGAGATATGGTCTAGCGAGATATGGTCTAACGAGATATTGTCTAGCGAGATATGGTCTAGCGAGATATGGTCTAGCGAGATATGGAGGGACTAGCGAGATATGGAGGGTCTAGCGAGATATGGAGGGTCTAGCGAGATCGGAAGCTTCAAAATTAAAGACACAATGTGTGAATTTCTCAAATAAGAAAATGTATTTCCGTTTGAGTGAGCTACACGGCTACCCGACAATCACACACACATCATACACACATCACACACACATCACACACACACATCATACACACATCATACACACATCATACATAGAGCAACAACTTTGACATCCTTACCTTCGACACGTTATCATTTTTGTTAGAACCTCCAACATTTGAAACTCTTCGAAGCCTTTGGTTAGATCTAAGGATAGCCTATGCAGCGAGGGACCAAGAGATAAACGCCCAGTGCTGGCTCGCCGAGCGTTCCTCGTCTTCTTAGCAAACATCCGAGGCTGTTTGCTGTCGGCAAAGTTCTAACTGGGGGCAAGGGCTTCCTGGCTATAGGCCATGGAGGGGGGGATGGGTTTATTGATAAGGAAGGAGGGGGGGTGGGGGTGGAATGATAAACTGAAAACGGAGATTAAAGGAATGGGCTACTTGACACTGCGTGACCCCAGGTGGACGACGTTTGGAGGCATTAATTATTTTTTGACAAATTACACCTGCCAGGATCTAGTCTATCTTCTTCATGTCACCTGGCGATAGGTCAAAAGAAGACACCTTTCGATAGGTCCCAGATTTTTGACCCTTTATGATTGGGCTGTGTGATATACAGAACTGTAAAGCAAGTTTCAGTGAGTACGTTGTCTTGATGCTGGTTTAAGCGTCGATGCAAGCGACATTTTCTGTTTCGTCGGGCCACATTTGTGCAAACTTTGCAATAAAAACTATTTTGAAGAAATTAGATTGATTCATATTTGCGTTTTCATGTAATCACAGTTAGCCTAGACTGTAGGCCTACATAAATGATGCGATTGAATTTTCTGCATTATCCGTTAAAATAACAGATTGTTTTTATATATGGATGGACTTTTATTTGCATTGTTTTTTGGAGTATTTTAAAACAAAACTTGCATGTGCTTTTGCACGTGAAATTATATTATATAATATACTATATTTGTTGGCAATAAAGTACCCATAGTGTGCAATTGTGCCGTTAATCGACAATCATTGATTCATGCTTGCAATGATGCTATCTACATGTGTGCATCGTATATACCCACAATATAAATAGTTAACGTTTGTTTCCACTCCCAGACCGACTGGGACTCTGAGTGCCGGGCGAGTTGCCGCTTCCTGCAGGAGGTGAGCGGGGTGCGCCCGGGTGTCTGCCCGGCCGATGCCCGTGGGGGGCGCCTAGGGGGGGTGAGGGCGGGGGCTGGCGCGGCGGCGGGGGGGAGCCTGTGCGTCAACGCGTGTGGCAGTGACGCGGACTGTGACATGCAGTTCAAATGTTGCGGAGTGAGCGGGTGTGGGGGGAGGACCTGTCAGCAGCCCCTCCAGGTCTTCGACGGTAAGGAAAGGAAATTTTATCTTTTGATGGGTCTAAGATTTTTGGGCATTGGTGTTTGTTAGATCTACATATGGTACACGCTGCATCTGTTTATTTAATTTATATTTTTTGAGTTGTGTATTATTATGTTGCTTCTGCCATTAGATGAATGACGTTGATGTACCATGCACGATGACAGAATAAATAAATTTGATTGATTGATTGATTGATTGATTGATTAATTGATTGATTGATTGATTGATTGATTGACGTTCTAGATATGTAACGGTTCGAGATTTGAAGCTAGTAATGTCCAGCGTTGCGCGATGCCTAGAAGCAAAACATAAGGGAAATTTGCATTGCGATCAATTGATAACTGAGATTTTGGATAGATTGGGGTTTAATTAGCATGAGCTCTGCTACAGGGTTGGGCTAAGTAGGATGTGATCGAATTATGCCGCTATACTTTCTTCTTCTATACTTCCATCACTCCGCACTATTTTCTGTCTCATCACACCTCCCTACTTTCGGCCGCATCACAGCGCTCTACTTTCCGGCGCATCACTCACTGTCGTCTCGTTCGCAGTGTGTAATGCGGCGATACGCTATCACAGTGAGAGCGCGCAGACCCCTAAACGTCTGCAAGCGAGCGTGTGGGCTAATGACGGATCAGAGCTGCTCGCCGCTCACGTGTGTTTCATGAGCGGACCTCACAGCGAGGCTGAGCAATGCTCTGAGTAAAACATTCCTCCATCCTTGTATTGGCATGCACCATTGCAGTTGTACCTCTAGTTTTCTCAATCGCCGAATTTAAGTTGTGCACTGCCAGAGCGCTACACGCCTTCAAATTTTATTCCTGGCCCCTGCTCTGAGTGCTCAGTGTCGCTCCTACCCCCCTCCTAGACGATCTTCACACACACACCATTCCCCAAAGCTCAAATTAAAGCCGATACGCTTCGGTCCCCTCCTATATTTAACGAGCCGGATTGCAATCATCAGCTCCATGTTTTATGTCTCTCTCTCTAGTGCACTGTCAATCGGAAGGCCCCTAGCATCCCACCTCTTCACACCTGGCGGTCCTCCACCATTCTCTGCATGTTTTCATTCGATATTCTTTCTGTAATTCATTTATCGTATTCAAATTCTCTTCCTTCCCGTTTTCCTCTAACCTGCCCACAATTCGTTTCTATTATGTGTAATATATATATATTTCTTTGCATATAGCTTTCTAATTGGCTAATAATCATTGCCTCTTCAAACGAATTGCCAGCATATTAAGTCTTCCTTTAAATTCTTTCGTTTTTACCACACACAGTTCCACACTTTCAAACGCAGACGTCTGGCGGCCTGGCGTCAAACAACGTCTAGAGTTTATACTCTCCTACACACATCGAACTGATCATCTCCGGCACATCTGATTGCAATCTCACGGCTCGTTTGATGATACCCCCCTGCCCCCCTCTCCCTCCTCCTCACCTCCCTGGTCACGTGACAGATAGCGAGAGCTACATGCAATATCTGCGATGCGATCATCTGGGCGCGAACTCTGACGGTTTCACTTATTTCCCTATTCGCTCACTTATTTCACGATTTGCTCACTTAAATCGCAATTTTGGTGAGACGGACGAGGCGCGATGATATTCGGTTTGGCGTGCGAGGGTGGGACTTAATTAAAACTTAGAGCTTAGTAAGTGGAGACTGGAGTCTATGGAACTACTGCTTGATTGCGAAAACTAGTCTTCCAAAATGACTTAGGCTCTCAATTGACTCTGTGATAGCGTATTATCTCAAGCAGGCATTAAACTAATTCTCATAAGAAGAAGAAGGAGAATAAATTGAAATTGTTGGAATCGTTCCGAGTAGTGCTGGAATTGAACTGTATCGGAAGATGGTATGCATTATCGAGGGCGCTTATTACTGCACAGGTTACTTATAACCAACAAAATAGTTGCGTACACAAATTTAAGTTGCTTTACACAGCCGTGATCACAGGAAGTTATCATTATTATGCATTCTCTAGCGACACCCCTTCATAAACAATGAAGGGATCTTATATCCATAATGTCAAATGCAAGGTTTCCAGCTGCACATTTTTTGATTGCTAGCTACACATGTAGCTAAGACACACCCTTTCATTAAACTCCCCCGTCGCCTCCTGCCCAGGTCTGCCCGAGGTGCCAGAGCGTCCTTCCCTCAGAGAGCGCGAGCGTCTCAAGGGGGGCTCTGTCGAGCTGCGCTGGGCCTCCCCCCCTGCCCTCTCTGGCCCCCACGACCCCCCTCACGCCCCCTACAGCTCCCCCGTCCTCTACATCGTCGACTCGAGGTGGAACATCGGAAGGGTGGCGAACGAGGGGGACATGACCCCCTGGCAGCAGATTGCCCAGGTGAGAGAGGGTATTACAGTGTGTTAACATATAACGTAATTGTTTTGAGTCATGACTTATTACGGATTTATGTGGTCAAAAAAGTGAATCCTTGCAACAAAAAAAAACCTTTTGGCGTATTTGGTGAATTTTTTGAGTTGACCCAAAAGAAACGCTCGCCACGACAAAGTCGGTTTGTTTCGCAGACGACCTTGACGTCGATTATCGCCAGCGACATCACCCCCGGTCACTGGTACCAGTTCCGAGTGACGGCCGTCAACGTGCACGGCAGCAGGGGGGGGTCGCTGCCCACCAAGGCCTTCACCCCCTCCAGGGAGCCCAAACGCCCCGGCCCCCCCACGAACGTGACGGAGGGGGACACGTTGATTATGGGGGGCAAGGTGGCGGTCAACCTGCACTGGTTTCCTCCCAGAAAGTCTGACCTGCCCATAAGCCGATATAAGGTTGGTGGTGGTCAGTTTTAACTTTTTGAAAAACTTCCTGCGCAACTTCGACGAAGAGGAATTTGCATTTTTAATGCGACTGTATTGCGAATGTATTTTAGGATTTTAGTGAAATGATCGTCAAGGATATTTACATGTAGTAATGTGACGTGTGCAATCAGAGCGGAAAAAACTCTTTCAATTGCCGTTATTAAGCAACTTGTGCTCTAGATCTAAAGACGAGATGTTCAGTTTTTATGAAGAGGAGCGTGTTTATGAAGAGGAGAGTGTTTATGAGGAGGAGAGTGTTATTTTTATTAGCGAATGCATTGGCTCTGCAAAGTGACAGTGTCAGCACTTGCAGTGTTCAGAGAGTGCATCATGCTAGGGAAGTTTGGATAACCAATGCAAAAATTTTGTCTAGGTTAGTGTTTCGTTCTCCTAATAATTTTGTGTTAAATATTGATCTCTGGATAAGATTTGATTAGAATTGGGCTCTCTGATCGATCGAAAGATAATTTTTATCTTATTGATGATCTGAAAAATACTATAACAGTGTTTTGTGCAGCTGAATTCAAATTTAAATTTAAAATAGTTACAATTTATAAATTCTAAATATCTTATTAGTCCATATCCAAATTTAAAATCAAACGCACTCAAACATTGAAGCAAAAACTCTGCTGCAGCTCTACTGGTCACGAAGACAGAGGTCGGGCCAGCCAATCACAGCGCAGTCCAAGGAGCACCGGCAGGTCGTGTCGGGTCAAACCCTCGTGTTTCAACTCCCTGACCTTGAACCAGATACGACCTATGAGGTCCAACTGCAGGCCATCTGTCAGTATGGGGAGGGGAGGCTCAAGAGTGAACGGGCAGCCATCAGCATCACGACCTACCCACTGCCCCGCTCCGACCAATCACACGGTGGGAAGCAATTAGTTGCACATAATGCTGTCCAATCATTGCGTGAGAAATAATGAAGAAGCCTTCATGGAATTAATCATTAATCATTAATCCTTCATTGTAAGCTTATGATTTACCATTTTGTTTTGACTCCTCGTTAATTAATACCCCTAAAAAGTGCGAAACAAAGAAATGATTTGCAGTCTAGAGCTCCCCGTGTATTCTATCAAATGCTACTAAGAACTGGGGCTCTGGTCTTGCTTGCCCCCAGATTCTAAACTGGACTGTAATATTCTTTGTCTCTAGGTTATAAATCTCCTCAGAAATCCTTTCGTTCAATATTGCACTATGTGTGAATTGTGAACGTGAAGCCATAAATTTGCGAAATCTAGACTTCAGTTTAAGAAACTGTTTTCAAATCTCAGTGATTGGCTCTCGGATCGTGCCGGCGTCCAATCCGGTGCGTTCGCTGCCGCCCACCCCCGCCGCCCCCGCTGACCTGACAGCCAATCAGCCCTTCTTCCAGAACGGTGTTCTCAAGGCGAACGTCTCCTGGAGGCTGCTCGACGGTAAGGCCACCAACTGGAATACTTTCCATCTCCGTTGTTCCTGCAAATGGATGTATCACCAGGGGTCTGTTTGCTGAATCCAACCCTATCTTCATTATCTTAAGAATAAAAAAAGAAGATTGTTGTGAAGGCTGATACTGTAACCAGTAACTCTCGTAGCACATAGGAGTTCATTCTTTTAATTTTTGAACAGACAAGGAATAGTGAGATATCATCTGCTGTGCATGAAACAGCTATTTTGAGACACTCGGCCGATCTTGTTCAGACACGAGACCTGATACTCACTTACGCCTGAGTCGAGCGAGACACTGTGCATAAATACTTTATTCGCACCTCTAATTGGTAGCTGCTGGGTCTTGAACACACGACAGCGCGCATGGTGGACTGGCGCCTTAGTTGACTGAGCTACCAAGCCTTGACACTACTTTGACATTAATGGGCCTGTACTGCACAAAGTTGACTTATTATAACTAGTTATTATTAAAGCTTGATTTTATGTGTTTTGTATTTTGTTGCAGTTTCGCTGTCCGTAGCGACGGACATCGATCGAGTTTTTGTGTTCTGGTCGCCAGAGGCTTGTATCGCGGACATGCTTCCCGACGATGGCCTCGCCAAGGTCATGTCTGGCAGCACACAGGTATGCTTGCCACCTGTAACATATTCCCTTGCTATATGCCACCTGTAACATACTCACTTACTACATGCCACCCGTAACATACTCCCTTACTACATGGCACCTGTAACATACTCTCTTACTACATGCCACCTGTAACATATTCCCTTGCTATATGCCACCTGTAACATACTCCCTTACTACATGGCACCTGTAACATATACTGTTGCAGTGGCCTGCTGTGCATTTAATGCCTCGCTGGGCTACTTTAGTGGATAAAACTCTTAAAAAGCTTGAATATAGGCACAATCTTACTAAAGCATTTTCTCTGAACTAGGAGTTAAACTTTCCTTCAACCATAGACTGGGTTAATAAAATTATTGACGCAATTTTTCTAGCGGAGATTTTCTTGTTTTTTTAGGCAATCGACAACATAGTTTAAATTTAACTGATCTTTCACTCTGCATTGTTTATCTTGATCTGATTTTTCTCTAGTAACTTTTAAAATTCATTTTTTCCATTTCTCTTTATTGATTTTATATTTTCGCATTTTGTTTTCGTGATTAATCCAACATCCGTTCATCATTTCATCAATTCAGTCAACCTTTATCAAATTGTCTTCATTCAATCGTATTCGAAACTGTGTTGAAAGACCTACATGTATCTCTCAGCTTTGTTATATTTTACATTCTTCTAGATTCAACTCCAGGGGTTTTCAAATAGAAATAAAAAATGGTACAAATTGATGGATGTATCTGGGCTTGTGGTAGATACATTAAGTCACGATTGTCATCCCTCATTGCTTTCAGACAAGTCACTTCCTCATCTACGACCTTCGGTTTGACTGTCGCTACTTGGTCCGGGTCCATTCCGTGACGAACCAGGGGGTGTCAGGTGCTGTCAGACACCTCACGCTGTCCACCCCCCCCTGCTACGGCGTCGCAGTGTCCGGACCCGTCAAACCCGACTGTCCCAACAACGGTAAATTTCCTCGCAGCTAGATTCCACTTGTGTGCTGAGCATATTTCCAGCAAAATAACAAATATTTAAATAAACAGCACTCCGTGCTGTTATTTTTCAGTAGTATTTTAATTATTATATTCAAATCATTGTCAATGTTTAAAACTTGCCTGAACTCTGCAAATCAAAAAATTGAATGATAAAAGTGAATTTTGTCCAAGAATGCCAAGAAAAAAATAATAAAAACAATATGGATCATTTCTGCATTTTTCTCTGTACAAATTTAGAGAAACGCTCTGTCATAATAGCATTGACAACGTTGATTCAATCAGACGTCATCAATTAAATGAATTCTTAATTTGCTCTATTTATGACATCATCCTACTGACGTCATCACGTGACTATTTTGACCAATCGCAGCGGTGCGTCTGCCCGAAGAGCCCGCCCAGCTCCAGCACAGCTTCGTCATCAGCAGCAGCAACATCACGGCTCGCATCACGTGGGGCGCCCCAGGGGCCTCAGCGGGGGCAGGGGGGGCGGAGGGGGGCGAGGGCGCCGGGGCAGCCCCCATCACAGGGTACAGGATAGTGTGGGGTCAGCTGGTGCAGGCGCATGCCGGACCATTGGTGGACAAGACGTCTACCCTCACAAAGGTCCTCCCCAGGGTGGGTCCCTCCATTCTCTGCTTGATTTATTCCTTCCCAGGGTGGGTCCCTTCCTTCTCTCACCTGAATCAATTCCTTCCAAGATATATTTCCTTTCGAGGTACATATATTGTTGTAATTTACATTGTTGCGACTGTCACGTCTATTTCGGCAGATTTTTATTTTATATTATTTTTTTTTTTAAGTCGGATGATCTTCTTGGTTAAATTTAATTGATACGGAATTGTGATCACATTTTTAATGTGGCTATATTATCTCAATTAAAATAAATAATTGAAGACTAGCTGACTTGAGATTTTTTAATTTTACATTTTATATTTGCACAATATTTGCGTAGCATTCATTGAATATAAATACTACCATAGTAAGCCTATGTCTAAGCCCTTGCTTTCTTTTGGTTTTGTGACACATTTTCAAATGTCTCCGTGTGTGTGGCGTATATTACAGGACGCGCGTCAGTTTGTGATTGGCTACCTGCTCGAGGGCGTGACCTATAGCGTGCGAGTGCAAGCCCTATCGAGGGCGGGAGCGGGGCGTATCGCCTCCGTACACTTCACCACTCCCCTGCTCCAAGTTTCACACCACGGTGCGCCCCCCGTTCGATACAATAATCATTTTGTTACTTATTCTTCTAATTGTAAAGTCAGACCAAATTTCAGTAGTAGTCAGAAGGAGCAGTACTATCTAATAATTGTACTGCAGACCACCCCCAATGATATAAGATTGTGACTCATTGTGTTAGCCCCCCCCTCCTATGAATATATATAATTGTGCTGTAGATCCCCCCACCCCGTATGAATATAGAATTGTGTTGCAGACCCCCCGTACGACGAGGCGTCCCCCCGAGGGGGAGGGGGGGGTGGAGCCGGCAGAATTTCCCTCCCCGACGATGACGACGACGACGATGATGTCGACTACATTGTGCGACATTTTGATTCCTCGACTCCACGACTTTACGACGCCGCGTATGCCGCGCATGACACCGGGCATGACTCGCGCGGGGCGGGGCAATATGGCTTCAGCGCCTGTCAATCAAGGACTCAGGGGCGGGGCTTAACAGTCACGCTGCTGTTGTTTCTAGTTAGTTTTCTTGGTGATTTGCGGTGAGTGGCAGTGATAACATTGGACTAAAACAGAATATATATAGATCCTGGGTATCGCGTAAAAAATATTCCTAGATCGCTTATTGACAAAAATATCCCCGGCTCCCATTTTAAAATTTTCCATTTCATAAACAACATCCCCAATATCTTCCCATTGGACTGAAAATCAGATCCTCAATCACTGAAATATCCCTAAATCTGGTGATATATCCATGGCATCACTGGTGAGAGGTTCTGTGGCGGATTAAAGAGAAACCCCTGACTGGATTCTAGGATTTTATCTTGTGAAACGTTACAGGGATATGAGTCTTTTTGCGCTGGTTCTTGTGCTATAATAATAATGTCGTCATTCTGATGATCTTCCAGAGAAACTGTAAAAGAATATTGTTTATTCTTGAAGCACATCTGCATGTTGTTTGAACTTCAAACCAAGTCGTCGTATTTAGCATCAGGGTTTAGTAATGTTCACGGGTATAGCTGCTGATGTCTGTTCTCTATCGGCATTTCATGTCGCCCCTCCTCATGTTTTTACTTTCACTCAATTCGGGTTTGCAACTCTAGTTTCCAGATCGCTCCCAATTATAATTAGTGGTCGACGAGATAAATTTATGGCCGATATGCTTGTCGCCTAGTAGGCATGTCGTTAAAAGAAAATTTAGAGAAATTTGGTTGATGGGAGGGCAACGCGGTTCACTGAGAATTGCGGCAAAGTGTTGTCGGATGTCCGATGCAGCATGCACCGATGTCTGCTCTTTACATAATTATGCCCATATTTATCTTTCTGAGACATTTGAAGATTGAATATTTTCAGGGTAATGTTTAGCAGGGCATGGCAAGTGAAGACGCATGGCATATGTCATGATACAGGGAAACGTCCAACTTCTCTAGAACTTTTGCGTTTACAAGACTCTATGACTACGCTCGATAGCAAAGACAGTCAACACAACTTTACTGTACATAGCCCTATAGTCTCTGCATACATCTAACCTACGTTGTACAAGGGTCATAATGCAGTTATGCACCAAACGATGTTGAGACCATGATGCTTGATCAGCGATCAGGATCACGATCTCGACTCCGGTTGACGCAAGCGGTCATGAATCGGGCAACGTGCTAAATTAAACGTGGCAGTATTTTCGATTTCGGCAGCTTTAGTATCGCCAAGTCTTCGAGGTCTGAGGTTGTTGTATTCCGCCCGTATTGACGACCGAGCGTATTGTGATTCGTTACCTTCATTTTGTACATACACGTAATGTTCGGTATAGTTATTGGAGAACCGTATTCTCGTCGTTGGACACTGCAATGCGTTAGGTTCCCGTTGTACATAGATACTTAGCCATTGTACCTATTTTTGCAAAAATAAGTGATTTACGGATGATAAGTATAATTAAAAGTGAACGGCCTAACAACGACAGTTTGTATTTTGTTTTATCTGTCATCACGGGCTTGTACCAAGTCTCATGGTCCGAGCGTTACGCGTTATTCAATTATTATTCTCGCAGTGTCAGCCTCGGTGTTTACTATCGGTATATTTCGATTAAGTAATAATTAATGAACGATCTGAAAATGATAATAAACGTATCAATAACCTTGACCTCGGTGTCAATTCGTTGAACTACGGCATAGTTATTTCTAGACCGTAAGCCTACGCGTCCATGCGTCTAAACTTGGTGTCATTAAGTAGGTCGGTACCGTGTCATAACGACACGGGTCTTGCATCACAACCCCAGGCCGCGTGGTCATGAACTAGCTCATCAATACAAATTCACTGATAACTTGTCTAATTAGATGCAATAGGCCCAGAGGCCTAATCAGTCCAAGCGTGTTTATTAGGCTAATAGTAATTTTGAAAAATGAGATAGGCCGGGTGATTTAGAGACCGTGTCTTGGCTGCAGCCTAGACCTACATTGTTAATAACTGAATTTCTGTAGCATTTAGGCCGTGAAGATGAAGTATTGCCCGATAATGCGATGTCATATAAGGCCGTGAGTGGGGCACTAACCATGATTTTAGCACTTGGATTAGAACAGGGCGACGGACTAATCTGAGGCCATAACTATGCAATTGAACTGATTGACACAGAGGCGCAAATCCGTGGCTTCAAAACAATGGAGTCGAAAACTCCTAGAATTATTGCCTTATTGTAAGCGTGCAAGCTGAAATTTATTTTGAGCTATGCGCTATAGCGTAGTGCCCGTTTAAAAGAAACATTTCAAACGATCAATTTGTCCCAAAAATAATTATGAACTGTTTGCCTATGATAATGTGTTTAGTGTTACAGTAGGCTTAACTGTCAAGCGTTCTTCTACATGCATGCCTATGCCCTGTGTCGCCTGTTGCAAAGACTCGCCTATACTGCAAAGCTGTGAACAGAGCGGGATCAATAAAACATTCCAACTTGGTCGACGAAGGCTTCAGATTTAGCTACATGTACAGTCGTTCGATAAACAAAGAGTTTGGCTAAGCCAATGCTCATCGCTTTATATGTAGCATGGCCTTAATAGGCCATTAATTATAGACTTTAACTATCGTCAGCGGAGGGACGAAGGTCGAAATAATAAAGTTAACCTTCAGTAAGCTTAACTGTAAACTTTGTAACGAATTCCATCAAATTGACTTTGCGTTGTTGACCAAACTAGCGGCCTAACGTTCGACCCAGTCCTCAGGAGGGTGCTCTGGACACTGTAACATCAGCGAGGCTCGTGATGAGACGGGCGATCACATGAGAATGAAATCATTTAAATAACCTTCGAGAAAGAGTTCGTGTTCTGGGATAGAGCTATTTTAGCGATAGGGCAGCGAGTGTTTGAATTCAGCAACGGTAAGTCTTAGCGTTTGATTACGTTGCATTCTTTATTGTGCACGCTGTCTATTCGTGCAGTCAAGCGAGCACAGCCTAATATTTCAAACGTTGTAATTAACGTATTTTAATATATTTAAATTGGACACGATTCAATATCTATGCGTATAGAATAAGTTTGTGCAATGATATGCAAAGAACCTGACATAAATAGCTCAGGCTATTCAAAATTAAATTGCCATTGCCCTGTTTAGACTTATCGAAAGTCCTTGAAGAAATAGCCAATGACTAAGCATATATACGTGTATGTCGTGTCTCTTTCTTCTATCTGTTTTTTATTGTTTCGATGTACATGTAGCATACAGCCTAGCCATTGTGCAACAGCAGTAAGCTTATACAACGATACAATGAAATAGATAAAGAATCGATATGCTTGCAATGGTATAGAGATGACTAACTATAACGTGATCAGCACCCGTCGCACCCACTTCACGTCCACATCACACAACGACAGCGCCCCCCACGCGTCCGACGAATTCACTTCTTCACCATTTCCCATTCCAAACGGTATCTCGTCACGGAAACACGAAGTCTTCCAAGTCCCGTCTGCTCCATACAGCTTCACACCTCCCCCGCAGCTGGACAGACCTTCCACGTCCCTTCATTTCTCTCACCACAGGCCCTCACACGACAGCATGCCCGCTCTGCCCTTCAAGGCAGAGACCAGCCAGAGAGCCATACAGGAAGCGGGCTCGAAGGGAAGCGACGCCTTGAGCAGTCTGGAGGCTTCAAGGGACGGCGAGGTGTTTAGGAAGGCAGGGGATAGCGTGAAGGGGTCCGAGGGGGCATCGAGGACCCATAGTTTCAATGGGAGCGAGGTTAGCGCGAAGGGGGCTGACTTATCGAAGTATACTGAGGTCTCGAACGAGGCTAATGCCTCGAAAGAGGCTGGGATCTTGAGGGAAACTGATCCCTCAAGAGAAACTGGGGCCTCCAGGGTGGCCGAGGGTTCCCCCAGGGGGGCGGAGGCGGCTGCACGCCTGGCCCGCTCGTACCGGGCCCTGCTGGAGGACTTGGGGGAGGACGTGACGCGGCCCGGCCTGCTGAAGACTCCGGAGAGAGCTGCCAGCGCGCTGCTGTTCTTCACGAAGGGATACCAGCAAGAGCTGAGCGGTGAGTGGCAGCCGTGGGGGTGTAATAAACTTAGAGGAAACAATGGTTGCCGCTGCATCAATTAATATGAGGTAATATGATCTGGCTCTTCGCCTTATTAGTCTGTATACAGGTCTGCACATGACTCGTGTCCCATTGTGGAAACGAACGGGCTGAATTCTAGCTGAGAACCAGACATATTAATGCTATAGAACACGCGTAGGTTGCAGCGACGTCGCCAGAATTTTAGTTTAGGTGGGGCGCATGACAATTTGCGCGCCAGATGTCAAATTTTATTTGCCAAATTACATCTTGATATGCGCAATTCGAATTAGTCACGTGTAGGATCATGGAGTGGCTTTGAAATCGATGACGCGCATGAGTTCGCTAATACAAACAGCGTTATTTTCTAATAAAGAAAGTCTTGTTGGGAGGCACCTGCTCCAGTGCCCCATTGCTGGCGACGCCACTGTAATATATTGTTGCAAGGATGACAAGCTATACTGTACAAGTGTGTACAAGCTATACTGTACAAGTGTGTACAAGCTATACTGTACAAGTGTGTACATGCCATGCAGACTGTTGACGGGTCTATGAACTTTGAGTTCATAGCTCATTTTCTTTAGCAAACATAGCTGTTAAATCAATATCTAATTAATTACAAATTGTATCTGTATAGACTAGGTCGGATAGATAGAACGGCGATTGGTGAATTTGTATGCAAGACGATCGATACAGCTAACTACACAATGATGATAGCGGTCAGCCTAACCCGATTGTTAGTCATAGGTTGGCCAGGCCCTTTATTGGTGGTCGGGTCATACTATGTCCTACAACTTTATACCATTTCTGAAAATATTGCCCATCTGGGATATCTGCACGTTCTGAAATGGGGTTTTAGTTTGTTGCTGTTTGTGTGGTGGTAGACGTGCTGAACGACGCCGTGTTCGATGAGGGGCACGACGAGATGGTGATCGTGAAGGACATAGAGATGTTCTCCATGTGCGAGCATCACATGGTGCCCTTCATCGGCAAGGTCTGAACACTCGCGACCAAGCACAAGCACACTTGCAGCATGAAAACAGAAATGCCTGCAAGGCATAAAATGGAAATTCTGTTAAATTCTAATTAAAAGTTTGTAGACCTAAATAGCCTATGTCTTATTTTTTAGCTAGCTTTAGACGGTGGCTGTTAGGGCCTGATGATGCGCGCTGCTAAGGATGCACGTCAATAGACAGATCTAAATCGATCCTTTCAATTTGGATCTAACACCGATACAGTGCTTGTATTTTTGTACAATCGCACAAATAGCTTGGTCTGTGATTTGATTTAAGTTTGGTTGATGCGCCTTGTGGAATTGTATTCCTTGCGCTGTGTTGTTTGAATAAAAAAGGAAGGGCGGCTGGGGAAATGTATCGAAGGCAGTTTCTGATAGTTTTCTGCTTAGAGAGATTTAATTGATCTCGTTCAACTGAAGTATTAAACACGCTCTTCTTGTAGTTAGCGGAATCTGCCCTCATTTCAGCTAAGTTTATGGGCTGTAGTTATTTGCTGCTGCTTGCACTCCTGGACATAGTCACGTTCGCCACCTAACACGCCGCCGGAGCTTTGCTGTATCTGGATATTGTTTAAGAGTTTACATGTGCCGGTCGCAATGACATTGCTCAACGCCTATAGAGCAAGAGCCTGTTTTATTGTCCTTTAATTAGCCGTCAGTTCCAGCGAACTTTGATTTTGACTTCGTGCTGGGTCCTAGCACTGAGATAGTGCAGAATGTGAGAACGTGTCTTATAATAGATTGGTCAATTAGCGAGACCAGAATTTTGCGTTTCTTTATTGAATGCAGCGCATCACTTTATGATCGACCTCTGCTGCTCTTATTAAAATTCCTTGGGGGTAGCCATAGAAATAAACGAGTCAAATTACATTCTGCTCTCATGCTTGAGTTTAATTTGATATATTTTTAACTCGCACCGATTCATGCTCAATGAATCCTGCTGCGGTTTTGTTATTTGCGCGTCAGGTGTCGATAGGATATCTACCGAACAGACACGTTCTCGGACTCAGCAAGCTGGCCAGGTGAGGCACCAGGGCGTATTTTAAGAAAATTGTAGTACCAAACAGTCCCGTCCAAATGACACGACACCCTGCACAGTTACGGACAATGTGACACGCCAGACATTTCAGCTACACAACGCACAAATCGCCATTGGCAAGCCAAAAACAGTCTTGATGACTATGACTGCGTTGACTATGACTGCGTTGACTATGACTGCGTTGACTATGACTGCGTTGACTATGACTGAAATTCAAACGCGTCAAGCCAGCCAACCGCAGCGCTCATTTATTACCTCATAAGTATCAAAGCTTGTCTTAAGTTGGCAACCATTAGAACAGCCAACCCGGTACCAACAGTTTAAACATTGTCGATGATTATCTAGTAGCGCGCTGCTGATAACTTGTATACTTGGTGGTGACATCGGTGACGGAGTGAAGCTTTGTCACAGACCTGATGTGTTTTGTGTCTGTTTCGCAGAATCGTGGAAGTTTACAGCCGAAGACTCCAAGGTGCATAGATTGGCATGCATTATAAATACTTGATATTCATTGCTTGAAATAGGTAAAATTGCATAGGCTAAATCCAGAAGCAAGATCTGACCCATTTCTCCTGCCTGTTTAATGATAAAGTTTACGCCTGCATGATCTATTCCTAGCGAAGTCTCTGAACGCATTGCAATATTTGTATCGTTACGAGAGTGCTAACAGTGCAAATCTCTCTGAATTTTTTCACTGCATATCCATGAACTGATGTTTGTTATTCATTTCTTCCGGAATCAGTGGTATCGATGTGCACTGCGCAGTGAAGAGACATTCTTATATCTGTATCCGAGACGTAAATATTTTTGTATTGCATCCAATATAGAAACGTGTTTTTATGCATCCAGTGCAGGAGCGGCTGACCAAGCAGATCGCGCTAGCGATTATAGAAGCCATCCAGCCCTCAGGAGTTGGGGTCATCATCGAGGCCACGTAAGACGGCTATTGTAAAACATGAATTATTTGCTGCATGCTATTTTCTCGATTTTGCCCCTCAGAAATTATTTATTTGATAGAGCTAGCTACAGCAGCGTAGCCTACATGTCTGTGCGTGAAGACACACATATGCACTGATGTTCTCTGTGCGTGCAGACACATGTGTATGGTGTTGTTCTGTGTGCGTGCAGACACATGTGCATGGTGATGCGCGGAGTGCAGAAGCTGCAGAGCAAGACCATCACAAGCGCCATGCTCGGGGAGTTCCGCGACAATCCAAAGACCCGCGAGGAATTTCTCACGCTAGTCAGAAGCAAATGAATACGAACCTGTGTCTTAGCGTAAATTATATTTCACCATGCGACGCTCGACCAGAGCGTCGTTCGAGCTCTTGCCCTTGCCCTATGCCAGCCCCATGTCAGCGTATCGCCTAGGTGAAAATGGTCGTTAATTACTGCAAAGTGTTTATTTGTGGTCATATTGCTTTTACATGGATTACTGTACATTTAAGATTTCCAATAACAATTGTGCACATTATCGATGATGCCTGCCCATTGTTTTGCATAGTTCTTGTTTCGAGTTCATTTTTTATCCTACCTCCACCAAATTACATTCGGGTTGCTTTAGGATTGGAAAGTTAGGATTTGGGCTGCGTTAGAATAAAGGCTGTAGTTATGTCTCCTGCATTTATTGCTTTGTCAATTTCTGATTTGAAATAGAAACGAGGGACAATTTCGGATACCATTTAAAAATGTTCATTTATTAATTTTGTGTCAGCGTAGGCCTTGCCGTAGGTAATATATTTCTAGGCAAACTGTCGACGCGTCGACTGTAACAATGATGTGTGCCGGGTACATTATTGGCTTGATTGAATTCTAGTCTAGAATATATAGCCTACAACTGGAACAGGCTGGATCATCAATGGTGACGATAATGTGTGCTTCATTATATAACGGATTGTAAGCGCCCTGCAGGCGTGTTTGTACTCATTTTATTTTATATTACGGTCAATTTGCACTTGGTTTATCATCACTGCGAATGGCGAGCAGCGTAATATACCTTGGTCTTTTGTTTAGTGTTTTTTTTCAAGAGTTAAAGACTTTTTATATTGTGCGCATACACGCAGACCTATTTGCTTAGATGGGACCTGCGGAGCAGGCCTATGACACAAGACCAGCCTAATGATGAATCCATATTTAAAAGCAATGTAGGTCTACGTAGGAATAATGAATAATGATGATGGTCTATGATCATAATGACGATAATGAATAATGATGCTGGGGAGATACTGGGCAACGCTTCAGCGTAGTCCACAGAGACGTTCGTTATCGCAGGCTCTTTGTCCAACATTACAATCGCTAACTTTATCGCATTTTGCATTGGTTGCCATTGACGCTAAGTTAATTCATCTGTTTAATTACTTAAGCATTAAAGTAGCCCGTAGGCTTCCGATAAGAATCATATTCTGGCCTATTATAGGCGGCCAGGTTTTTCCAGCCGTCACCAGCAGAGCACCAGCAAGCAACATGCCTCTGATGCTTGACGCTGCGATAACTCGGGTTTGTACAACAGCTACACAGCACTGTCAACAGTTTGAATAGGCTTGTATAAGTCTAGTAATGCAGCCAGCGCGGGGATCCCTGGACCGCTGGGGCTCGGGCTCCGCTAAACGAGTTCATGGTCCCTGCAACCTGTCGGATCACCTGATGCTTAGACTCTTCCAGGGGGCAACCTAGCATATATGCGGCGACAGCGGCCCCAGCAACGACAAATCTCGCCCAATGTTGGGCCAAACTCTATCAACCTAATAACTGGCTACGCATGCGGGACTGCCATGCAACGGATATAGCAGTTTGTAATACTATTTTAGCATGCAGTTAACGTACAGTTGATTAATGCAGTTTAAAACAATATACACTGTATAGGTCTGCGTGTTCATCTACGTGCACAAATTGAGCACAGCTAACTGCACAAGTAGGCCTGTTGTTAGTCACAAGAATGGCCTTGGCTCTAAATAGCGCAATTTAACTTGTGTCATCATAATCAAAACTCAGTTACAAATAGGCTGCTGTTAATAATTACATTGTGCGCTACATGTTGGTCTACTAAGCAGATCTACGTGTAGGGAGTTTATACCTACCTCCCTCTAAAAAAATAATGGGCCTATAATCTTCTGTTGTCCCCAGCGGGCTCCCTGCGCCTCCTGGGGCGCTGCCTCGGAGACCCCACGGTCGACGCTCCGACGAGGGAGCGCCCGGCTCCCCTCTCCCCTCCCCCTGCTCGCCCTGGTGTTCGCCGTGGCCGCGTGGAGGGGGCAGCAGGGGGCGAGCGCGAAGCTGACCATAGGCTACCTGGCAGACGACTTCAATCACGGAGCCATCAGCTTGGCCGTCAGGGACGCGCAGCAGAAAGGGCAGATGCTCCGAGGCGAAATCGTCGTGTAGGCCAGCGTAGCCACTTCTGTGCTTTTCCGATAAAATTTGTGTTTTTTGAGGCTCATGTGCCTTTTTCGGAGCCCATGTGCTTTTTTGGCAATTAGGGTCTATCTAGTAAAAAATCGAGTAAAATGTGCTTTTATGCAAAATGTTTTTTGTCCTTGAAAGTATTTTTTTGGACGGAGTAGCTTGACGAGAATAGGAAAAACCATTTTCATGTCGAAGATGAAGAAAAGGAGTTAACATTGTAGGAAAAAGAGGTCAATGTGTGTAGGGAAAAGTGGTTTTTTCGTCGCATTTTTTCGTCGGAAACGTGCTTTTTTGGGGCCATTTTTGTGTTTTTCTTTAAAAAATAGTGAGTTAAAAAGTTAACGCTAAGTAGTGTCTCCAAGGCTTTTAAATGTGTGTTAGGTGGAGAGTTTGATTGGGGCGGTACATCTGTCAAAGGTAACGCAGGTGTCCTAAGGTGAGCTCAGCGACGATAGAAGCCTCGCGTAAACAAAAAAAGAAAGGCAGACCTTTCCGCCTTTTTTCGCCTTTCGCAGACCCCCCTAGGCTACGAAATTCCCTGGGTTTGGCAGTTCGCTTGGCAAAGGTTGCAGAATTTAAAAGGTCACTAGAAGGGCTGATGAGACAGTGTACGTGCAGGTACAAGAAGGAGCGAGGCCTCTGCACTGCACAAGGTGGCCATGACGCGGCACTAAGACTGCAGCTAGCGAGCGAAGTGGACACTTACTTCGGACCCTACTGCTCCAGAGGTGAATTGTCGTCATCCTTATCGCCAGCTTGGGCTTACTTTGAGTCGGATCAGAGTTAGTCAAGAGCAAGTTAGGGCTAGTGTAGGGTTAGGTGAGTCAAGTGTTGGTTTAGGGTTAGTTTAGGTCCAGTCATGGTTGGGTAGGCATTATTTAGGGTTAGGTAAGCGATAGTTTAGGGTTATGTTAGGTTAGGTGCTGAAGCGTTGGTTTGGGGTTTGGGCTTGTTTAACATGCCAAAGTGAAACAAGGAATGGTAAACAATGACAAAGTCTAAACACCAACCACATAATTCTAAGCACAAACTACAACCAAGCCTAAACACGAGTCATAAACACAGACTACAACAAATCCTAAACGGAAAACAACAAATTCTAAGTACGAACAACAAATCCTAAGCACGAACAACAAATAATAAACGGAAAACAACAAATCATAAACACAAACAACAAATAATAAACGGAAAACAACAAATCATAAACACAAACAACAAATCATAAACACAAACAACAAATAATAAACGGAAAACAACAAATCATAAACACAAACAACAAATCATAAACGAAAAACAACAATTCCTAAACACAACCTTCAATCAATCTTAAACGCAAACAAATAAAAATCCCAAACATAGCCTAAACCGCAGCAAATCCTGAACACAATCTACAAAAAATCCTCAACACTAACAGCAACAAATCCTAACTAAAAGCAGCAACGACGTTTACATTGCAGCCTGCGGCTCTTCAGCGTACGTCGCCAACTTCTACAATGTCTCTCACTTTCCGGAGCTTTGTCCGGACGTCAAAATGAAAGACAAGAAGAACTTTCCGACGACGATCCGTATTCATCCGTCTTTCTCCTACTTCGACGACACGTTTCTGGCTCTGTTCTGGTACTACTCCTGGCAGCATATTTTCCTCCTCTCAGACGAGTCTTATGACTATTATCAGGCGACCGCCGTGCTATACGACACACTGAACAAGGCGAATCTTACCGTCACAGACTGGGTCTTCTTGTCCAATGACCCGAGTGACGATGAACTGAAGAAGAATCTCGATGCGATTCGCAAGCTGGCGCGCGGTAAGTCCGTACTTTTTTCTCACAGTCATTACTTCACCACAAATGTCATTACAAGACTCAATTTCGCAAGACGCAGTAACAAGTTCATATCTTGATGTGTTGAAGATTGGTCGTGGTTTATTTTTGATTTTTGTTTGTCTAGTGCACGATAGAAGTTTTGTTTTCGTTTGCGTTTGCTTTGTATGAATGGGTGATTGATTCATGTCATTTCGTGCCACTGTGCTTTTGTGCAACTCTGTTGGTATTGTTTCACAATATTGTTCAGTTCTTTTAGTAACTCACAGTGCTGTTGTTTCTTTTTTTTGTGAAAATCTTGCTTCTATGGTCGCCATAGGCTTGTTGTGACCATACGCTACCGATACTTTCACTACGAATTTGATTTGACCGTACTAAACGGTTGCGCAGTTTGGATATTTTAGTTAGAATGCATTTTGCGACTTTGCGACTTGGCAACCCTAGATCATCTCTAGAAGGCATTTCTAGCGCTTTGCTTGTATAATTAAGGAAAACAAGGTTTGTGAAAAAAAGTGTCTGAAGTGTAAAAGATTTGATCCCTAGTTGGATATTTGAATAAACATGCATCAGCAAGATGGCGTTATTTTGAAGCCTTTTTCGGCATTTTTCTTCACCATTATACGGCAAAAACCAATGAGGTATTAAATTTTTGTCTGTTTCACTATTGCTCATGTAATGCGAATTTAATCCATTTAATTCGTTCTATTTCAGTCGTAATCCTAAGTCACGCCAATTTCTCCGTCATTGTTCGGTTCCTGTACGCGGCGCAGGACAGAAACATGATAGACGACGAGTACGCTTACTTCACGTTCACCATAGCGGAGGACTTCGACGCAGTCAAAAGGCCGTGGACTCGTCTCTCTGCGAGTCGGTCTGCGGTGAACTTTGACGCGGAGAAAAGGCCGGGGATTCGGCCCATGGAAAACTTTGATGCAGTCGAAAGACCGGAGACTCAATTCACGGAGGACTTCGGGACAGTCAAGAAGCTTGAGACAAACACCACGAAGGAACATTCCTATCGCCAACGAGCCTTTTACAGTCTGAAGCACGTACGAGCAATCATTTGCCGAGATTAAATAATCTGATGATGACAAAGTTTCAATCAGACTTAATTAATTTTTTTCTTCAAAACCTCTTTCTGTGTGCAGTCTGCTGCACTTCTCCCGCGCCTACGATTCAAGCAAATGATGTCTTTTCCATCTCCGTCTGCATGATATATTTTTGGCTGCTGCGTTACAAGTGCAATATGCGTGCATGCATAAAAAGGCGCAGGCCTATCATCATCACTGTGATGATGATAGCCCTAAAATGGGTTTGAGAGTAATGTGGCTGCTGTCGCTCTCGGCACCAAACTAGGGGATTGTCAGAGGCAGCGTCATAGCAGCACAGACTGGTGGGCAGGTTTCCATTGGCTCTCCGGAATCAAGCTAATTCCTGCAAATATAACAGCCAATGTAACATCGTTTAACCGGCTGCTAATGCTTGGCCTCTCATGCTTGAAATAAAAGAAGATACTTTTTTATGAATAATTTTGCCATTTTGTTGCCTCGGACAATTCCTTTGTTGTGTCCTGTTCCGCTCAGTTCAGTTATTGCTTTTCAGATCTATAGCAGTCCATAATACTATTCTTTGGCTTTTTATGTCACGATGATCATCAGTGACGGATTTACACCATGAGGCCCCACGTAGAGGCCCCCTTTGAAAATGAGTAAGTTTTAACAGCAACGCAGCAACAGCAACAACAACCCCACAACGCCTTCCGAAACGAAGTCGCGGGGGGGGGGGGTGCTGACAGACTTTTTTTCCACGAACCTTTTTTCATAAAGCCGTTGTTTAGGGGGGTAAGGGGGGCCCTAACACCGGCACTGGCCTAATCCAATTGAGACCCTTTAATCACACAGACACGTGTCTGTTCATTTACAGCAGCTGTCGTCGATTTTTGCGACTTGTATGCCTTGCTGCAGGCCACGTTGCGCTTCAAATGCAACACTGTACAAATTTCATGCGCATCGTGTGCGGAGGCCCCCTTGTTTGCGGAGGCCCGGGGCACGTGCCCCGTGTGCCCCATATGTAGATCCGGCGCCGATACTAATAATATCCAACGCTATGGGCCATTGACAGTGGTTATGAACACGGAATTCCCCTACCCTCTATATTTAGCAAGAAGTCCCTTCTTACAGCCTCCCTGAAGCTACTTTTCTGGCGCGAACGTTCTGTCTGTCTATAAGCTGCGATCGTGACTTGGTTCTGCTCAGGTGACGATTGCACCGTTGGACGAGAACAAAACTGCAGCGTTTCTCTATGAAGTAATGGAGGAGAACAAGAAATGGAATATTTCCGGAGAGGTGAATCACTAGAACATTATTCAGGGATCATTTTACGGAGGCTTTAAACCTATGCCTCATCTTCCCCCCCCCCCCCTGCACAAGAAAAGCAGACTTATAGGCTTGGGATGGTACAATAGCTGCAGCTATGTTAGGCCACAATTTATGGTTTTTCTATACGTGTAACTGCAAGTTTTTGGCCCAATATAGATTTCTTGGCCACTTCAAGATTATGACTGCAAACTTTCCATACCCGTGATGTTCTGATGAAGATTTACAAGTACACATTTTTGAGTTTATAGCTGCATTGTATTGGTTACAATGCACGCTTGTATTAAGACCTGAGCTATGTCGAACCCATTTACCTTGGATTGAACTCCTAATTCCCAACATCAATTATTTATCTCAACGTTATTAAGTTATATTTCTGTTTTTTTTTTAACTTTTGCTGGTGCAGAGTATAAACAATCATTTTTTTATAGGCCTTGTTATATTAATTAAATGAGGCTTTTAAAATCTCTGTGAGCAGGCTCAAACTTCCAGCCTCTACTCAACATGGATTACGTTAAGAACTGCGCCCCTCTGGGTTTTTATTCTATGGCACTTGATGGCATCACAGGGGCATCTTTTTCCCCCGTTAATTTACATTTTTTTACCTGACGGATAAATGTCATAACTGACCCGGCCTTTGCTCCACCTTCTTCTTTCCTCCTCGTCTGGGTTTCCTAAATGACATCTGCATGGTGCCCATGACGAGGGGAGGTCCGCGATGACGTTTTTCGACGCCGAAACGGACGATAAGCCCAGTATTATTATTAGTATTAGTAGATTGGTTGATGCTCCTTGGTTGTGTGACGCGTGTTGCAGCCTACCCCAGCAGCCATGTACCTCTACGACATAGCCTATTTCTTCATGAAACTAGCGAATAGGGCAAAAGCGCAAAGGGTTCAATTTCGTGATGGCCATTGGATGTTTAGAAACGCTAACAGCACCAGACTGACCCTTAGAGAAGGTGAACAATCTCATTCTTTGCATTCTTAAATAGTTCCCACATTATATCACGCCAAAAATGTCATTTTTTACTCCATGCACCCATCCCTTATAGCGCAGTAGAGCCTATAACTCCGGGCCAGACTTCCCCCACAATGTCATATCAGAATTTTCTAAAATACCCACCCCAGAACTCCAAAAAATTGTTCAAAATGCAATTTAAAAAAAAAATTTGTTCAAAGTGATCGTTCTTTGACAAATTTAAGTCAATTGTTTTGGGGGAAAATGTTATACAACATTTATTGTCCTCTACCCACCCACCATTCATAACAGGTTATAGCAAAATATCTACCCACCTATCCACCCTCTCGCTTTACATGATATATGAAAATGGCCCCATACGAATTACATCAGACTTTTATTTCTGTGACAAACAGTAGAGACAAATGCAGCAGCAACATAATCAGCTTGTAAAAAAGAAAATCTACAAAGGCTACGCTGTTAAAATTATATAGCACTAATATGTGGACCTATATAATTTATATAGGTCAACGTGAAGATTTGCAAAGTATATGAAGGTAATAGCACAGCCTAATGCATAGTGGATCTGCAAAGTATAAAAGCTCACACCCATGGCATGGGAAGATACTTTTGTGTATGCAAGGATAGGACTGCATAGCTAGGACTGGATGCCAGCGTAATTTGGCCTACAGTGTGTTGCAAAAAAATATCTATTTTGTTCAAATTGAGTTGTTTTTCAAACAGTATAAGAATACAATCATTATCATCTTTTTTGACGCTCGTTTCAAATGTGTTACATGCAAGCCTGTAACGCCGTGTGCGTGTCAGCAGGTTAGACATTTACAGTGGAGCTGGGTTCTTACGCCGGGATGCCCTTCTTGTCGTCAACCAGAATAATAAATTACCCTGGACGGTGATTATCAGCTAGCGACACTTGCGCGTTTAACATACTTGCTGAAGGGCCTGTAACGCATGGTTTTATGGTTGCCGATACCGGCGCGGGGACTTGAACCCTGGTCCTCTGGATTCTCAGTCCGACGTCTTAACCGCTGCGCCACTGCGTCTCGCTACGGTGTAGTGGTAATTATTGGGTCGATCCTAGTAAAACAAATAATGGTGAAAAGCGGCTGCAAAGTCGGTTTGATGCCGTACTGTTTTAATTCCGGGCGTACGCTATTGTAACGCATTTGTATTCTTGTACAACTGCACAAATTGCTTAGTCTATAGTTCTATTTGTATTGGGTAGAGATTAGATATAGATATTAGAGATTAGATATAGGTATTAGAGATTAGATATAGATATTAGCCTTGTGGAATTGGAATCGGTGTGCTGTGTTGTTTTAATGTAAAAAATTAAGAATTAAATTAAAATTTAAATTGTTTCTCCGTTCTACAGCGAAGACGGGGACTGTGAACATGGACAACGCTAGTGATCGAATTCCGACGATCACTGTCTGGGCGTACGGGCCGGGCAGGTCCGAGTACAGTCCCTATGTCTCTATCAACTACTTCAAGGATGGCGTACGTCAAACTTAGGCATCTTTAGGCATCTTTTACGCGCAGTTGAATGCAGAATGCGGGGCCGGCGTTGAGGTACTTTGGGCCCCCAAAATCAGTTTTGTCTCTGGCCAAAGCATTTTCCCCCGTGCTGAACTCACGACTGGGGGGCGGAGGGTGCGGGGTGCTCTACGTATATTAGTGGGTGATCGATAGAAATGACGGAACGATTTTCGAACATTCTTTTTACATCTTTTTACAAGCTCGTGGTAGTGGTCACTTGCTATTCTGTATATCATACAGTCCACGTAAGCCATTCTTTTGCTTCCTATTGCTGCTGTAGAGTTGCCAGACGTCCCTTATTTTGAGGGACGTCCCTTATGTCAGGCCATTTGTCCCGTGTCCCTTGAGGGACGCTAATTGTCCCTTATTTTGTCCACGCCTAAATTGATAGAAATTATTTGTAGAAGACTGTGAGTTTTGAAATTAGCAACTAATTTTACTTGTTTGTAATTAATTTAAAGACGAGCATTATGGTAACTATTTCGCTATATTATATTATCATCATGGTGGCTCATGGAATTTTGCACTTTTCTTTAACAAGTAGAGAAAGGAAAGGAATCTAGTAACAAAATTCCTAGATTTGCAAGGTATACACGAATCAGTTTTGGTGTCCCTTATTTAAATGATGACAATCTGGCAACTCTAAACTGCGGTGGCTGTTCGTATTTTATCATTAACGCGAATGACGGCCAGAAATGCTGTGACGTTGCAGAAGTTGAAGTTTGAGCTGCAGGACGTGGTGTGGGGCCAGCACAGTGACCCCCCCCCCGACGTACCGGCCTGCGGCTTCGACGGATCTCTGTGCTACGAGCCAAACAGCAGTACGATCGAGAGCTTCGTGACCCAGGGGCCTGTTTCTCAGAGTTTCCCCAACTTTATAAGCCTAACCTTAATCCTATAAAAGATTTGTAAAAAATCGAATTCAACCGCCGACCGCCATGACGTCATCATTTTTTTCATTGCAAGTGGCGCCTTTGGCGGTGGGATTTTCACATAACAAACGCTAAAATTTGCTTAAGATTTTTTTAAGAACTTCTTAAGACCTTCTTAAAATTTGTGTAAGATTTTTTGAGAAACAGGCCAGTCTCCTTTGAAATGCATACAACACAGCATACGTAATACTGGCGTGATACTGGCCACCATTGTTTTTGGTAGTTCAAGGATCGTGTGTAGCGCGACGACTATATACAGTCCTTTTCTGTGCAAGAGAGCCGACACAGAACCCCTCCCCCTTCTTTAGTCCCTTTTACGACTCGCCTGGAGAGCTCTGGGCTGCAAGCCAATTTTTTGTTTCCCGGCCGGCAGGGGTACAATTTCACAAGATGCTAACCTAAAGAAAATTGTAATCTAAGCAATATGAACAGTAATCTAAGAACACAAAATATAATTGTAGTTAGTTTGTGTGTGGCGCAGTGGAGTGGATCCAGATATTAGCCGGAGTTATCGGAGGCTTACTCTTCATCATCGCTGTGATCGCTCTCTGCTGCCTCATCAGGTTACCATAATGTGACTACAAGTAGCATGCTATCATAATGTGACTACGAGTAGCATGCTATCATAATGTGACTACGAGTAGCATGCTATCATAATGTGACTACTAGTTAATTTTAGTCAATTTTAATCGACATGACGTTATTTCAATGAGTAGAGTGACATCACTCGATCCTATTCATTTCCTTTATTAAATTAATGTGTCGTGATTGGTTGACAATAATTTCCTTGGCAGATGGAAGAATTTGTGACTTAGCTTAAGCGACCCATGGACGCAGATCTTCATTGGCCACCGATCAATTGAATCAGAATTGAATCATATCAGTGGCGGCACGCTATTGGGGCTAGGGGGGGCAAATGTCCCCCCTAAAAAGAATTAGGGGGGGCTGTGCCCCCCCTTAAAATGTTCCCCCAAGTTAAAAAAAGAAAACAAATTCAAATGATTTGAATGGTGGTCCTCGCCATGAAAATGATTGAAAATGACTGTGTCGGAAAAAAGTTCTGTCAGCGCCCCCCCGCCGCTCGTCAATTCTTCACAGAAGGTCTCTGGTACCGTCTACCCCCCTAAAATGAAATCACTCCGCCGCCACTGAATCATATTGATAGTGACGAATCATTGACTAATTTTGCAGGGTGAAGAGAAAAAACCGCCAACTTCGGCTTCGCTATTGGCGAATCAACTGCGACGACTTGCTCATGGACAGGGATGAAGTACCTCACATGCTTTAGCTTTAAATAATGAATTGTCCTGAAGAAGTAGTAGTATTTTTGGACTCAGTGGCTCAGTGACACTGCTATAGTGCAGAATATCCTTACGCAATTTAACTCTGCTTAGAGTCTGCAATCTTGCTAGCATTGTATTCTTATTTTATATTGGTAAAAATCGCTGCATTCTCTGTATGTACTCTCTGGCCATCCATCTGCATCAGTTCCACACCGTCACAAATGGTCAACATGAACCAACAAAACGTCCTGATGTTCTGCTTAATCACTTTTCATCACAATATGCATCATTCAATCAGTTATCCCACGCTCCCGCTCAATTTTTGCTCTGCGCAATTACTTAATGCACGATGGTTACTTTCGAAATTGGGAAGGGGGGAAGGGGAAAAAAACATGGAGGAGGGGCATTAGAAAGCTATATGAAGGAGCGAGGCATGAATAGAGAGTTGGCAAAGAATCGGGAGTTGTGGGGGAGTCAACGTCCAACCTGTGATAGCACGGAAATGTGGATGCGAAACGTAAATGATGATTATATATACATCTTTATTTCACCAACGAGGGTAGTACAATAACAATAACACACAAGATCAAATCCAAACTCTTCAAAATCATACATAGATGCAACACTGAAGCACAAATTTCACGTGGAGAGAGCCTCAGTGATCACTGTTTACATGAGAGTCCAGGCATATTCCGTAAAAGATTTTTCAATGCCTCCAATGAATCCAAAATTTGCAAAAGAATCGTCCATGCTATATTTTTAAGAAGGTCGGCACGTTCTTGCAGTCCAAACCATCGGAAAAGCAAATTGGCAGGATTAAGGTTCCTGTCACTCAGCTTAGCATAAAATTTCAGGGTGAGCATATCCACGTTATGTTCTGACGGTAATTCCCCCCGAGTAAAATTGACACAAAGTTATGATAGACTTGTCAAATGTAGAAAAGAGTTTCAGATAGGTCGAATTGTAGGGGTAACAAATGCTGCTATAGTTCGCTTTGCTGAGACGCAGGGACTCCAACCCGTAGAATAAAACTGATGATGATGATACAAAGTAATACTGTAACAAGAACTTCTTTATGCCTCCTCTTTGTTATTCTCCTCCTTTTTATTTTGATATTTTTATTTATTATCCTTTTTATTATATTCCTCCTCCTTTTAATGCCTCCTAGATTCATTGCGTCAAAGAAGAATAGCAAACCATATCTTCCTAGGAGTTAAACACAATGACACGTCAAAGAAAGAGACCCAATACGGGATTGAAATAGTCTTGCTAGACTAAAGCTAGATTTGACGCCTGTGACACCATCAACTGTTGTTGTGATTGGCTGATTTGGACCGTAAAAAATTCAACTTTGGCGCGGCGCTTTGCGATTGGACGGTCTGCTCTCTGATACTTTTATGATTGATTGTAACGTCATAGGGTCTCAAATTTGATCGACCGCACCGCATTAGACCTCAGAACATGCTTAAGTTCAGTCTGCTTTTTAATAATGTCATTGGTTAAATTGTACAGTTCTTTATTTGGTTCACTCTGCAGACAGTGGAGCCTGCCGCGATATACAGCATCGAAAGCGGGGGGCGCAAATCGTTGGTGACTGTCGCCATTCTATGCCCCCCGCCCACTCCGGCCGAGGCGCTCCTCAGGGAGGAGCATCTGGCAGTGTACAAGAACCTCGTCGTCAGCGTGGTGATGGTCAAGAAGCACACCATTGCCTTGACAGACAATGACCTCACTGACCTCGTGCGGGTGAGTCATGCGCATTTGAGATCATCGATGACGTCGTCTACGCCGAAACGGACTATAAGCCCAATATGGGGTCGCTTACATATTATATAACGGGTTGATGCGTAGGGATTTTGTTATGACCCGTTACAAGGGGCAGGGTTAGATTTTCCAGGGGGGTTGGGGGGTTAAACCCTCCTAGTTTGCATTGAAACCCCCCTAGTTCGTTAAAAGTTGCTGTCACTACCCCTCTCCTACCCCCGCTCGTGAGGTTAACCTGGAGGGAAAAAGTCTCCTAGCTCTTTTTTAGCAAATCTAACCCTGGTGGGTAGGTAGGCGACAAGAAATGTAATATAAACACTATATACAGCCAATATTCCCTCTAAGCTGCGTGGCTGCGCGGCCGCGCACAGATCTCAGAGGTGCCGCACGCAAGAAATTGAACGCCGCGCAGAGAATTTGGCGTTGCAAAAATAACATTTAAAAATGATGTTTGTGCAAGTGAGCCTAAACACATTAAAGCCATTTGGTTCGTGTATTGGCACTTGTATGATACTTCCACTGTGTCCTTTATAATGTAACTTTTTTTTTTTATTTTGCTAATCTATACCCACTGGGCCTACTTTTCTTGCTCACTAATTGGCTTTTTTTGCAATTGTTATGATTATTTATAGTTAAAAGGGATTATACTCGAAAGGAAATTGTGATTTTCTTCAATGCCTTCTCCCCTTTTTTTCTAAAAAAAATATAGTTAACGCGTGCGTGCGTGCGTGCGTGCGTGCGTGCGTGCGTGCGTGCGTGCGTGCGTGCGTGCGTGCGTGCGTGCG